>WNWK01002010.1:125000-236035 GCA_009830355.1 Cherax destructor | reverse complement strand
CGTCCCCCTTCTGCCTCCATACCCTACAATCATCCATCTCCCTCTTACAACCCACCCCCCCCCATCCCAATAACCTGCAGCGCTGTATAACCCCTGTGGTTTAGCGCTTCTATTTGATTATAAAAATAATAATATATTTTCATAACACTGGTCAACAACCAAAATGCTTCCGAGAGAAGAGTAGCAATTTCCAACTAATTTTAGGTCACTGATAATGAATATCATGGTTAAAATTGTTAGCTCTACTTTTCTATATACACCTATGTGTCACAACAGGTTCCAACATGCTTGTGGCAGTGTGTTTCTTACCATACTCAGTCTCACTGCCCTTCATTATTGTTCTAGCAGTCATAGAAGGTGGTTGTGCTGTGCAAGTTTATATTTAGAGGTGAAAGGTAGGTTGTTGCTCTTGTGATGGGCTTGCAGGGCGGATACACCAAGTACTGCTGCTTTCTGTGAATGGTACAGCCGTGCAAGAGGTTCCCACTGCATGAGGAGAAACTGGCCACCTCGTCAATCATTGGAGCCTGGGATGAAAAATGTTCAACATCCACCTCTCATTGAACCAAACAAAATTTTGCTACCACCACTACATAACAAAATTGGGGCTCATGAAAAACTTTGTAAAAGCTATGGACAAATCTGGTCAGGGATTCAAGTATTTAAAATCAAAATTTCCCTCACTGAGCAATGCTATGACAAGAGAGGGAGTTTTCAATGGTCCTCAGATCTGAGAGCTTCTTAATAAAGATGGTGACTTTGAATCAGACTTTCATGGGAAGAAGAAAGCTGCTTGGGAAACATTCAAGTTAGTGGCGCAGGGATTTCTCAGAAACAGAAGGGAAGGCAACTATGCAGAATATGTGGAAAACCTCAACAAGGCTTACAAGAACATGGGATGTAACATGTCACTTAAAATCCAATTTTTGGACTCACATTTAGACTTTTCCAGCTAATTGTGGGGCAGTTAGTGATGAACATGGTGAAAGGCTTCAAGATATTTCAACCATGAAAAAAAGTAACAGGGCAAATGGGGCACAAGAATGCTTGCAGACTATTGCTGGACATTGGCAAGAAATGATTCTTCAGCCCACTATAAGCATCAAGCAAAAACTCTAATCTGTACCGGATTAGAGTTTAAAACAAGACATATTGTATGTTATAAGAAAATAATCAAATATTACATGTCTCACATCTTTAAACCAATAAGCATTTTTCAAGGAAATATTTGGATTCAGAACATAAAAATACATAAGAATTTATAAGAATTAACTAATCTCATTTAAGAAGCATACAACTTTTCAAAACTTGTTGACCAGTGTATAATTTGTCTGAGTTTAGTGCTTATTATTTCATAATTTATTATACATTTATAACTATATACTATGGGGTTACTGCTTAGTTATGGTTATAATGATAATATAACTATATACTTACTGCAGGCATTGTAAAAATAAAAATCTTTAAAATCAACTACATAGTACATATATGTAAACTCAATAAAGCTTATCCTATCTTAAGGTTGATATTGGAAGTAGAAGTGTATTTTCCTTCCATGGATGATTATACTGTTACACTAAACCACTACCCCTTACACATCCCTACTACAGTGGAACCCTGGTTTTTGTCTTTAATCCGTTCCAGGTGGTCAGCCGAAAACCAATTTGTACGAAAACTGAAGTAATATTTTCCATAAGAAATAATGAAAATCCAATTAATCCGTTCCAGACACCCAAAAATATTAAAAAAAAAATTTTATTGAGAATAACTATAGTTTTACATACAGAAAGGAATGAGAAATAAATATAAAGCACTAATGAAATGGATAAATGAACATTTAACATAACTTTTACCTTTATTAAAGACTTGTTGGCGTATGGAAGACGGAGAGGTTATTGTTTGGAAGGGGAATCCCCCTCCATAAGGACTTCAGGTATCAAAGCCTTCAATAGTTCAACACAGGAGTTGGAGCACATGGTATAGGAGAAATTATCTCTTGGGTCAAGTCTTGGTTGGTAGATTGGCAACAGAGTACATAAATGGGAAGAAATCAGAATGGAAACCCATTACAGGTGGTGTGCCACAAGAGTCAGTATTTGGACTCTTGTTAACAATCTACATTAATGACACAGATGAGGGAATAAACAACATACTGACACTAAAATAGGCTATCGGAAAATTTCTGATGACAATACTAGAGAGCTAAAGGTTGACCTGGATAGTTCTGACTTAACACCATTACTTTTATCTTCCATCCTCACTGATGGTCCCACCTTTGACACAGACTCGCTTTTTGACTTTTTGACAGCAACAGATTACACAAACTTTGGTTAGCATTCCTGACTGCCCTTACTCTTATCTCTTTTATACTCTCCACCCTCGCAAATCTTAGATCAAGCATATTAAACCTTTAGCACACCCTACTTTGCAGCGCTGTAGCGCTTAGTTTGGATTATAATAATAAATTACCTGGACAATCTGATGTGATGGGAGAAGTGGCAGATGCAGTGCAATGTAGACAAGCCTAGGAAAACTATGGTATTTATAAACTAAATAGTGTAGATCTTGGTAAAACTGACTGCAAAAAGAGATTTAGGTTTTCTAGTCAGCAGAAATTTAAGGCCAAGACAAGCACTGTATGACCCTTGTGGGTATTGTAATATAACCCTTAGGGTTGAGTAATTATGATAATGCATAAAGCATAAATATTAGTGCTGTATGACCCTGGTGGGTTTAGTGCTTAGTTTTGATTATAAAAATAATTCATAGAAAGTCCTAAGGTTATAGTTCAACTTTATATCTCTTTGGTAAGGCCTCATTTAGATTGTTGCTCATTACTGGTCTCCCTATTACAGAATGGACATAAATGCACTGGAAGAATATATACCTGGAGAGGGTTTTGGGGGTCAACGCCCCCACGGCCCAGTCTGTGACCAGGCCTCATGGTGGATCAGGGCCTGATCAACCAGGCTGTTACTGTTGGCCGCACGCAACCCGACGTACGTATAGAAAAGGAAGTTGAGCCCATGTGTCAGAAACCTTTCCTACAAAGACAGGCTAAAGGAAATGAGTTTTAACTCTTGAAAGAAGTAGAATTAGGGGGAGACGCATGTATGACTGAAGTGTGCACATGGAAAAAAGGAATAAATGAAAGAAACTATCCAAGACAAGATTTGCAGCAATGGCTTCAAGTTGGAGAAATTTAGATTTTGAAAGGATGAAGAGAAGTACTGGTTTGGCAATATGGTTGTAGATGAGTGGAATAAATTCCCAGGTAGCATCATTGGGGGCCAAGAACTTTTGGCAGGTATAAATATACGTTGGACAGGTGTGAGTTAGACCTGTATATTATGGGCCAACAGGCCTGTTGCAATGTTCCTTCATAGATTCTTGAATCTAAAAAAATGTACTTTTTGCATTTGTGTGTTCTCAACACCATTGCAAAAGAAATTTTTATATGTACCCAAAGCTTAAATAAAGTTTTTACTAAATATCCAAGAAGCTTGTGTACGCACCCATAGGCCTATGAGACGGTAAGCCTCGTTGACAGTGACACGATTGGTGGCCTTTAGGCAGGCCGTGGCGTTGGGCAGCTCATCTCCTAGCCACTTGAAGTATAGGTCCTGAGACACCAGCCGCTCAATCCTGCAGAAAGCCACTGACTTTTAAAGAACAGAAAGGATGAACATTGATGACAGATGGAATTAGTACTTTAGAAGCAAATACAAGGGTAAATACTGCATATATAAAAAGTACTTTTGTAAAAAATATTATCAATATTAAGAATAATATTTATTTCTACAAGTGCCCTCAAGGAAGGTTCCTTGATGCTGGTGAGGGGCTCTTGATCTAGGGAATTGGATCTGTGCTCCAGGTCCCTGAAATAAGCGCCTGAATACCTTCCACCCCCCCCCACAGGCGCTGTATACTCCTACGGGTTTAGCGCTTCCCCTTGATTATAATAAAATCATTTAAAACTGGAGAAGGAATTGCAATAAAATTTAAAAAAAAAGTTAAACGTGAATTTTATCTCATTGTAAAAAAATTAAAAAATTTAAATTATGTATAAATAAGGAAGGGGGAAGTTATACAGCACCTGGGAGAATGTTGTATTCAGGTCCGATCCAGAGCAGAAGAGCAGGTTAGCTCCAGGTTTTTTTAATCATTAATGAGCAAAGAGGCAAGATGATCTGGTAGTACATATTTATTAACCATAAAACATCGCCAGGACACATATATAGTAGTAATAAATTCAATATACATAGTATACTGGCAATTATCGGAAATCCCTTCTTGAAAAATAAGTGAGGAAAATTAACACTGGAAATACCTCAGCACTTTTCTTTTTACAAACGTCTTCGGAGGAGATAGTGGATAAACAAATGTATTATAATTCGATGATAATTTATACCATTTATTCCTGTCGGAGGAGCTAAGCAAAATTGGATACATCAGTAGTGACAACAAAAGTTCACCAACAAAAGTTCCCTCTCGTACCCCCCTTGCGGGCCGCTAGCCTCATAGCAGTGCTCCTTCCCATTGACTGTCTACTCTACTACCTTTACTACTACCTTTACTACTACCACTACTACCACTACTCCTACATTTCCCCACTCTCTTGTACCCTCCCCTGTCTGCCTGCCTATAAATACCCTTCCTCTGTCTCTGTGTGTTAGTGTGACTTTGTAAATGGTCCAAGTCGGGCCGAAACGTCGTCGTAAGCTCCTCTCTTTTATATGTGCGGGTTGTGTGTGTAAAGTTCACGATGTTTTGGTGTGACGTCCCGGTCACACAGGATGGATATGATGATGTATTGTGTCAGCTCGAGCTGGTTCACTTCAGTAGGATAATTGCAAAACCCCCTACCTTGCAGCGCTGTATGACCCTAGTGGGTTTAGCGCTTGATTTTGATTATACTAATAAGTCAGTAGGGTAATGTTATCGTTAAGATAGTTTTAAAATATACGGGAAGATGCATGGGTATATACGAAGAGACGTATCTCTGTATACTTGTAGAGTTTATTCCCGCTTTTAGGGATTAGAATGTGCTTGTTATGACCAGGTGGAATGTGGACTAAATGATCCTTAAACTATGGATAGAAAAATGCAAAATTATTTACAGGAAGAATGTAATTTACAATACCATGGCTGGGACAACACGCAGTACCGAGGCTGGGACAACTCCCACCTACCTCGGTGGGAAACGGCTGGTTTGCGATTGTTTTGCATATACGTATATATGTCGTGCCGAATAGGTAAAACTTGCGATTTTGGCTTAAATAGCAATGATCTTCTTGCCGAATAAGGCAAGCGAAAATTTGTGTATGAAATGATTTCGCAAAAATATCATTCTGAACCAATCGATAAAAATATTTTTCATTGTGTTCGTTTATTATTAAATTATTGTAAACTTATCTTAAATATATTTAGTTGGATAAGGTTAAATTAAATTGCGCTTGTTATAATAAGGTTAGGTAAGTTTTCTAAGGTTCTTTTGGTACAAAATTATTTTTTACATTAACATAAATGAAAAAAATATATCTTAAACGTGTAAGAGAAAATTTTAGAAAGGACTTAATTTTAAATGAGTTCTTGATAATTGACCAGTTTTACCTATTCGGCACGACACATTACACACACATATATATATATATATATATATATATATATATATATATATATATATATATATATATATATATATATATATATATTTTCATCATTCAACACTTTCACCACACTCATACATAATCACTGTCTTTGCAGAGGAGCTCAGATACAACAGCTGAGAATAAGTCCCTCCCAGCTGTCACCATCCCAGACCCCTCCTTTAAAGTGCAGGCATTGTACTTCCCATTTCCAAGACTCAAGTCCAACTAAATAAATTAATTGGTTTCCCTGAATCCCTTCACAAAATGTTACCCTGCTTACACTCCAACAGCTCGTCAGGTCCCAAAAACCATTCGTCTCCATTCACTCCTATCTAACACGCTCACACATGCTTGTTGGAAGTCCAAGTCCCTCGCCCACAAAGCCTCCTTTACCCCCTCCCTCCAACCTTTTCAAGGACGACCCCTACCCAGCCTTCCTTCCCCTACAGATTTATACGCTATCCAAGTCATTCTACTTTGATCTGTCCACAGCAACCTATGTAAGAATTCTATGCACATAAAGGGCCCCAGAATCTGGAACTCATTACCAGGAAATGCTAAAATAACCTTGTCTGAAAATCAATTTAAGACTCTTCTCAAAAACCACCTACTCACCCTAAACTAAATACTCATACTGTAAATTGCCTTCAAAAATGCTCTAAGTTATTTTCCTATAAAATAAATTCAATTTTTACAATTATTTCCACCTAATCACCCTAAACTAAATACTCAAACCGTAAATTACTCTCAAAATGCTCAATGTTATTTTCATTAAGATAATTTAATTTTTACTATTATGTTCCATCCTACTAAACACTTGTTACAATGTCTTTCATCATTTTGTAATGAACAATGTATTATCATCATATAATTTGAACGATCTACCAATTCAAACTCACTCAATTACTCCAATATTATGTTCATAGTCTATAAGCCATTAGATTAAGCTGCCCCTAATGCCAAGGCATGCCAGAGGCTCTCCTTGCACCTCAATTTATGATTGTAATGTAAACCCATGTCTGGTGGATAAAGCTCTCGCTTCACACGGCGAGGGCCTGGGTTCGATTCCCAGCCAGGGCAGAAACATTGGGCGTGTTTCTTTACACCTGTTGTCTATGTTCCCCATCAGTAAAATGGGTACCTGGGTGTTAGTCGACTGGTGTGAGTCGCATCCTAGGACACTGACCTAATCTGCCCGAAATGCTCAGCATAACAAGGGACTTTCTATATAGTAGTACGTCATTGATGTCAGCTAGGCCTGTATACCTTGTACATGCACTTGTAGTAAATAAAGATATTATTATTATTATTATTATTATTAAATGACCAAACCACCTCAACAACCCCTCTTCAGCCCTCTGACAAATATTTTTAGTAACTCCACACCTCCTAATTTCCACACACCGAATTTTCTGCATAATATTTACACCACACATTGCCCTTAGACAGGACATCTCCACTGCCTCCAGCCGCCTCCTCACTGTAGCATTTGCAACCCATGCTTCACACCCATATAAGAGTGTTGGTACCACTATACTCTCGTACATTCCCTTCTTTGCCTCCATGGATAACGTTTTTTTGTCTCCACAGATAACTCAACGCACCACTCACCTTTTTTCCTTCATCAATTCTATGGTTAACCTCATCCTTCATAAACCCATCCGCTGACACGTCAACTCCCAAATATCTAAAAACATTTACTTCTTCCATAATCCCTCTCTCCAATGTGATATCCAATTTTTCTTTATTTAAATCGTTTGATACCCTCATCACCTTACTCTTATCTATGTTCACTTTCAACTTTCTACCTTTACACACTCTCTCAAACTCGTTCACTAACCTTTGCAACTTTTCTTTAGAATCTCCCATAAGCACAGTATCATCAGCAAAAAGTAACTGTGTCAACTCCCATTTTGCATTTAATTCCCCATAATTTAATCCCACCCCTCTCCCCAACACCCTAGCATTTACTTCTTTTACAACCTCATCTATAAATATATTAAACAACCATGGTGACATTACACATCCCTGTCTAAGACCTACTTTTACCGGGAAGTAATCTCCCTCTCTCCTACACACCCTAACCTGAGCCTCACTATCCTCATAAAAACTCTTTACAGCCTTCAGTAACTTACTACCTATTCCATACACTTGCAACATTTGCCACATTGCTCCCCTATCCACTCATATGCCTTTTCTAAATCCATAAATGCAATGAAAACTTCTCTACCTTTATCTAAATACTGTTCACATATATGCTTCACTGTAAACACTTGATCTACACATCCCCTACCCACTCTAAAGCCTCCTTGCTCATCTGCAATCCTACTCTCTGTCTTCCTCTAATTCTTTCAATAATAACACTGCCATACACTTTACCTGGTATACTCAGTAAACTTCTTTCTTTCTTTCAACACGTCGGCCGTTTCCCACTGAGGCAGGGTGGCCCAAAAGAAAAAACGAAAGTTTCTCCTTTTACATTTAGTAATATATACAGGAGAAGGGGTTACTAGCCCCTTGCTCCCGGCATTTTAGTCGCCTCTTACTTATTCCCCTATAATTCTTACAATCTCTTTTATCCCCCTTCCCTTTATATAAAGGAACTATACATGCTCTCTGCCAATCCCTAGGTACTTTCCCCTCTTACATTTATTAAACAAAAATACCAACCACTCCAACACTATATCCCCCCTGTTTTTAACATTTCTGTCATGATCCCGTCAGTTCCAGCTGCTTTACCCCCTTTCATTCTACGTAATGCCTCACGCACCTTCCCCACACTCACATCCTGCTCTTCTTCACTCCTAAACGATGTTATACCTCCCTGGCCAGTGCATGAAATTACCGCATACCTTTTTTCATCGACATTTAAAAGTTCCTCAAAATATTCCCGCCATCTACCCAATACCTTCAGCTCCATATATATATATATATATATATATATATATATATATATATATATATATATATATATATATATATATATATATACATGTAAGTACTATATATATAAAATCAATTTCTTAAAGACTGGAAATCACAAAGAAAAGCTCCACACCTGTAACTCATAAAAAAACAATCTTAGGACCTATGCACTGAGTTATCATTTCGTACCCTGCGTTGATTTTAGGCATAAGTTGGGACCCCTTCCGACCGATCATACCGAAAATGAGTGGCCAGTATTGTTCCTTGCCAATGTAGAAGTCACAGCGTCCTGTAGAAAAAAAAAGACATGCCAAACTTTGGATTATAATGAATACCTAAAAAAAACTATTTCTTGAAATATTTTAAGAACTATTTGTAGAAATAGCCAGATTATTGTTAGTATCATATTATAAATGTTATACAATACCGACAAGATGATAAGCAAGACGAGCCTGGCCCATGGCCGGGCTTCGGGAGTAGAAAATCTCTCGGAATTCAAGGGTATAACACTATAAATCTTTATAGACGAAACGTTTCGCCTGCGCTGCAGGCTTCAGAGATTAATTACACTCTGGAGATATCAACGTTGGTGGAAGACGCAGTTGGAGAGGAAGGTTGATGTAAACAGTCCGTCACACAAGATGCAAGAAGATCAGTCATCATGCACCAAGATGCAAGAAGATCAGTCATCATGCCCCAAGATGCAAGAAGATCAGTCATCATCCCCCAAGATGCAAGAAGATCATTCATCATGCCCCAAGATACAAGAAGATCAGTCATCATGCCCCAAGATGCAAGAAGATCAGTCATCATGCCCCAAGATGCAAGAAGATCAGTCATCATGCCCCAAGATGCAAGAAGATCAGTCATCATGCCCCAAGATGCAAGATCAGTCATCATGCACCTAGAGTGACGGACTGATTGCATTAAACGACCTCGCTGCTTCGTCTACTTCGTCTTCTACCAGTGCTGATGTGTCCAGGATTGTGATTCGTTTCTGTATTCGACTACGCTGCAGGCTTCATTTCGTCAAAAGAGACTGCTAGTACTGATCAAGTGATTTACTTATTAACTATTATCAGTCCTTCTCAGCAGAGGGCCTGTAAGGATTGTGAAGTCCAACCCCCCAATCTACTTACCTCGTATTTTCGCATATATCATACTACAAGGCATTCGTCACAAATTCGTGATCTCAGACACAATTCACATTTTTTTCCAGACGTTATTTGAATTATGGCAGTTTTATCTCAGTCATTCTAGCATATGGGATAAGGAATTTCGTTTTGATTTCTAGAGAAGTATTAAACCCCTGTGGGACAATAGGGATCAGGCTGCCTACCGTACTTGGTGAAGTCATCAGAGAAGACCTTCCTGCAGGTGGTGTCCTCCACCAGGAGAGCATAGCGCTTGTTACGAACTTCATTGTATGCTGCACTGTACAGCTGCGACGCCGGCAAAAAGTGCGCCCGGCCCGTCAGGCGGGTGTCGGCCAGGTCCTTATAAATCCCTTGCTGCACCGTCTGCCGGAACAGATCCCAAGTTTCAGAGTTTTATTTGGCAGACTGCATCACTGGCTTGAATATGTTTGATGTGAGGAAGTTTGAAAATTTAGAGTGGTGGAACCAGTAAGTAATTAGAAGCTCCTATCATTAAAAAGGCACGTGCGCGCTCACACACACGCGCTCACACACACACGCACACACACACACGCAACTGGCTTCTCGAATTTAACCCCACCAAATGCAAAGTCATGAAGATCGGAGAAGGGCAAAGAAGACCGCTGACAGAGTACAGGCTAGGCGGACAAAGGCTACAAACCTCATCAAAGGAGAAAGACCTTGGGGTGAGTATAACGCCTAGCAAGTCTCCGGAAACACACATCAACCAGATAACCGCGGCACCATATGGGCGACTGGCAAACCTAAGATTAGCGTTCCTTTACCTTAACAAGGAATCGTTCAAGACACTGTACACCGTGTACGTCAGGCCCATACTAGAGTATGCAGCACCAGTCTGGAACCCACACCTGGTCAAGCATGTCAAGAAATTAGAGAAAGTGCAAAGGTTTGCGACAAGGTTAGTTCCACAACTCAGGGGACTGCCCTATGAAGAAAGGTTGAGGGAAATAGGACTAACAACACTGGAGGACAGAAGGGTTCGAGGAGACATGATAACGACATACAAAATTCTGCGGGGAATCGACAAGATAGATAGTGACAGGATGTTCCAGAGAGGGAACACAGAAACAAGGGGACACAACTGGAAGCTGAAGACTCAGATGAGTCAAAGGGATGTTAGGAAGCAATTCTTCAGCCAGAGAGTAGTTAGGAAGTGGAATAGTCTAGCGAACGATATAGTGGAGGCGGGAACCATACATAGTTTTAAGACAAGGTATGATAACGCTCATGGAGCAGGGAGAGCAGAGACCCAGTAGCGGACAGCGCAGAGGCGGGGCCAGGAGCTGAGTCTCGACCCCTGCAACCGCAATTAGGTGAGTACAATTAGGTGAGTACACAGGAGCTGTGAATCAACCCCTGCAACCACAAATAGGAGAGTGAACACGCGCGCGAGCTCACACACACAGACAAAGATGATGTGAAGTTAATGAGGAGAATTAAATCGGATGAGGATTAGACAGGACTACAAAGGGACCTGGACAGGCTGCAAGCCTGGTTCAGTAACTGGCTTCTGGAATTTAACCAAACCAAATGCAAAGTCATGAAGATCGAGGAAGGGCAAAGAAGACCGCAGACAGAGTACAGGTTAGGGGGCCAAAGACTGCAAACCTCACTCAAGGAAAAGTATCATGGGGTGAGTATAATACAAAGCTAATCTCCTGAGGCGCACGTCAACCAGATAACTGTTGCAGCATATGGGCGCCTGGCAAACCTAAGAATAGCGTTCCGACATCTCAGTAAGGAATTGTTGGAAAAATAAACACTTAAGCAGTATAATGTGATCCTTTATTGACAACGTTTCGCCCACGCAGTGGGCTTTATCTAGTCACAAACAGATCTACCTGGATAACAGAAACATGAGTATTTATAGGATTTAGTCAGGTGGAGAATGCTGGGTCAGGTGGAGAATGCTGCATGTGACAGTCTTCAAAGTAGGGTGATAGTTAAAACCTTGGGTAACATAAAAAGAGATTGGACAAGTATAAAAACATAAGAAAGGAGGAACACTGCAACAGGCCTACTGGCCCATACTTGGCAAGTTCATGTCAAAATTAACCCACCAACACCAACAGTATATGGGTAGATCTTCTGCAGTGTTCCATTCTTAAGTTCTATGTGGGATAGCGATGGAGAAGTTTCTTGGCAATAGGTTCAGCTATGTTGTAGAAGCCGTTGTTCTGGTTGAAGTTGTTGGATATGCAGATAAGTGACGATTCTAGGATTCTTCGGTATTGAGTGTTGTCTTCTCTGGCGATGAGTCTTGCGTTTCTGTAGTTGATTAAATGGTTGTGTGAATTTCGGTGTTGAACACAGGCATTTCTTGGGTCGTCAGATCTGCCTGGTGTTCTGAAATACGTGTTTGGAGGTCTCTGGATGTTTCGCCGACGAATAATTTGCTGCAGTCATTACAAGGGATTGTGTTTACCCCTGCAGTGGATTGAAGCTTGTCCTGTCTGTTACTTGTAATGTCCTTGATGGTGGTGGATGTGGAGGTAGATACTTGGAATGAGGTATTGGATGACTGTCACATGCAGCATTCTCCACCTGACCCAGCATTCTCCACCTGACTAAATCCTATAAATACTCATGTTTCTGTTATCCAGGTAGATCTGTTTGTGACTAGATAAAGCCTACTGCGTGGGCGAAACGTTGTCAATAAAGGATCACATTATACTGCTTAAGTGTTTATTTTTCCATTGTGTCGGTATTTTATACCATTTATTTCCAGTAAGGAATTGTTCAAGACTCTGTACACCGTGTACGCCAGACCCATATTGGAGTATGCAGCACCAGTTTGGAACCCACACCTGGTCAAGCACGTCAAGGAATTAGAGAAAGTGCAAAGGTTTGCAACAAGACTAGTCCCGGAGCTAAGGGGCATGTCCTACGAGGAGAGGTTAAGGGAAATCGGTCTGACGACACTGGATGACAGGAGAGATAGGGAGGACATGATAACGACATATACAATACTGCGAGAAATTGACGAGGTAGACAAAGACAGGATGTTCCAAAGATGGGACACAGAAACAAGGGGTCACAATTGGAAGTTGAAGACTCAGATGAGTCAGAGAGATGTTAGGAAGTATTTCTTCAGCCATAGAGTTGTCAGGAAGTGGAATAGTCTGCAAAGTGACGTAGTGGAGGCAGGATCCATACATAGTTTTAAGACGAGGTATGATAAAGCTCATGGAGCAGGGAGAGAGAGAACCTAGTAGCGACCAGTGAAGAGGGCGAGCAGGAGCTATGAATCGACCCCTGCAACCACAATTAGTTGAGTACACACACACACAAGCTTAAATTAACCATGAAAAAGAAAACCCGTATATATAGTGCTAACTATACAGCAATATATATACGCTCGAACTGTTAAAATATCTAGAATCAATTAAAAAAAACATTAAAAGAATTCTCTAGTACTCCTCATGTTTCAAACCTCTACCTAGAAAAGCAGCTAACAACATTTAGCTGCTAGTTCATAAATGAATGCGGACTGAATCCTGTCTGATGGATGGTTTTTAATTGGTCGTAGCAGAAAATAATCTTGTGCAAGAAATAATGAAGAAAAAACTACCGGAAAGATGCAAGAGTAAAAAATAAAGAGGAAAAGAACCTGTTTGAGAAGGCAGAGCATTAGCAAGATTAAGGAACAGGAGACGTACCGACATGTGTTCAACGAGGGCGGTGGCCTTCTCGAAGATGAGGTTGAGCTTGCTGTCTTCGACGACCTCCTTGAGGGAGTTGTATCTGGCGGGAACCGTCCTGACGGCGAGGAGCGAGGTGAGGGCTGAGCTGTAGGACCTGGCTACAATCAGAGACACCATGCACCATGTCACCACCACCACACGTTCACCACCTCGCTGCACCACCCACGTGTATGCTGCCGGCGAGTAGTACCATTAGGCGAGTACAAAAACGTGTACAAATACGTGAAAACAATTAGGAAGCACAAGGCAAGAATAGCCGAGTACAGTTAGTCGAGTACAACAGGATGAGTACAAGTAGACAAGTACAACTAGAT
Source organism: Cherax destructor (assembly GCA_009830355.1). Lineage (NCBI taxonomy): Eukaryota > Metazoa > Arthropoda > Malacostraca > Decapoda > Parastacidae > Cherax > Cherax destructor. Next base: position 222,263 of record WNWK01002010.1, on the reverse strand, counting down.
GTGCATAACTAGGTAAATACAACTAGACGAATACTCACGTTCACCTAGAAGGGCGCTGTATACTGTCCACATGTGAGACATAAGCAGTTGATATCCCGCACCTGACTTCCCCTCGTCGTTACCCAGGTGATGGTAAGCCAGACTGACGCAGTAGAGAGTCGCCCCCACCACGCCCACACACACCACCAGCCCTCCCCACACCGACGACCTGCACCCACATAGCAATCTCTCAGAATCCTACTGCCAGCGCATGGTTTGTATTTTTTTTTTACTGGGTCATGTGGCTAAACTTCGGTAACGAGCTATGACATAATAGTCCAGGAAGGATCGAAACTTAACAAGTTCCATCTTCAATATTCAAACTAAGTGTGAATTGTTCAAGCCAAGGTATTGTGATTTTTGCTCTTCGACAATAACATCAATATCACAGCAGAGCGAAGGATCGCCGGGCATTCCTAGAACTTGTATGGTATTGTTCTCGCATTATGGTATAAGGAAAGTCCCTTTGCCACTTAGGCTTTTTTTTTTGCAATATTGCTTTAAATAATTAATCTGTTTCTAAGACGCATGTTATATTATAAAATGATATTCTTGTCTAAAAATCCTGATATGTTGAGTATTTTTGACTCAACATACTTCAGAACACTAAACCATACCACGGGTGGGGTTCGAACCCGCGGTCAGAGTCTCAAAACTCCAGACCGTCGCGGTCTGGAGTTTTGAGACTCTCTGACCGCGGGTTCGAACCCTACCCGTGGTATGGTTTGTTTGCAATCGTGTCATTACGATTTCGTGAGTCATTCACAACACTATTATATTAATGGCTTAGGTAGGTAGTAGGTAGAAGAATAAGACATGTGGAACACTTGGGTATCGTTATTGTTTAGTTTAATATCTTTATTATGGTGGTAGTCAATTTTTTTGGAAGCGTTTCGTCAAGCAGTGGCTTTATCAGTTCAATACAGAGAAAAACGGCGGAAGATGTGATGAGGGAATTGAGGATCAGTTTACAAAAAAAATTATGTAGAATTTGCTGCACTCAGTAACTTGCAAAAGAAGGGATACCTGCACATAACAGAGAATGAAATTGTAAAGGTCGTGAGCTGTATACAGGAACATGGAAGAATGGAGCTGATATCGCCAACACCAAGTTAACTGTGGTGGTTGTAATGTACTGGTCGTAATGTGCTGCATTTATGGCAGTTTTGTTCACTCCCATGATGAGTGGCGCAGGTAACTAGCCTCGATTAGGAAGTAACTAACCTTAATTGAGAGGTAACTAGCCTCGATTAGGAAGTAACTAACCTTAATTGAGAGGTAACTAGCCTCGATTAGGAAGTAACTAACCTTAATTGAGAGGTAACTAGCCTTGACTGAGAAGTAACTAGTTTTGATTAGGAAGTGCCCGACAAACTCTTCCCTTGAAGAAAAATCTAAAAAATATATTACCTAATAAATCCCCAAAATGTTCTAGATTACACAAACTGACCTGAAGTAGTTTGACCTGAAAACACTAACCTGAAAGGTCCGAGGAAGCCAAGAGGATTGGGTTCCGCACGGGGCCGTTGGACCAAGATGCGGTAGTAGTCTATGAGGATGGGCGAGGAGAAGTCGACGACCCGTGACCTTGAGTACGTCAATCCGAAGGGACCCAGGGCTAAGTCAGCCTCCTGCCGGAATTTATTTTAACTACATAGGGGTATATTTTGTTCAGACATACAATATACAGACTGAGCAGGTCTCATTCATTTCGAATGATTACCTGCATTCAAAATACCCAGAACTCACCACTTGGAGGTGGCTGCTCATCGAGGTCCTCGTCGGAAATATGAGAAACAGCATTCCTTCAATACACGCTGAGGTGACGTTTACAATTCACAGTATTGATTGACTCATAACTCACTCCTTGCTTTAGTACTTTCTTTTGCAATTAAAACATAACCCGTTAGTTTCGCTCTATACAGAGCTCAACGAAGACAGACTTACCCTCTACAGAGCGAAACGTTGTCACAATAAAATCTTGCAGCGTACCTGAATTTTCATTACTGTTGGCAGTACTCAAGTCAGTAAAAAAAATGAATGATACGCTCGTGGATGGATGCCGGTTATCTCTTGAACTATACTAAATGCGCATTTTGTAAACTCAGAAAAGAATTCTGAAGACGAAATCGGTGTTTGAAATAGAAAAAAATGATCTCTGGTGCCATTTAATTCACCAAATGAATATTAGTCACAGCAAAGAGAAAAAAAAGAGCTATATACGCGTATACCTTATAAAACTTGTTGATAATGGCAATTGTTTTGTCGCCTTGAAAAAAAATTCAGCCGCACTTCTCAAATTCCAAGATGAATATTTAGGTATCTTTATTTGCCTAAACGACAAAGATACAGATAATAAAGTGTTGCCCATGTGTCTTACTCATTAGCTTGTTATTGTATACATTAAAAAATGTGATAAACATACGTATGTACAATACAGTATATTGTGAATCGAATAAAAACGTTTTCGTGTGTTGACCTAATATAGTGATAAGTGTGTGTTGTGTTTTGATAACGACCTGATGTAGAGACTACCTGCCTACCAGGTCATTCATCATCACCTGAAGTGATGATTTATGACCTGAATAATCACCTGCCTATATAGTAATTTGCTTTGATGGGAATGATGACGCAATAAACACCTAATGACGTAATGATCATTACCTGACGTAATGGTCATCTGCTTATAAGGATGACCTTGATGGTGCATGCGACACTGATGTATTGAATTAGCCTAATTCGTAAAAAGTAAATCCGGATAATAACCTAGACGACGTTTTGATCCATTCTGAACTATAATTATAATCATGGGAGAGCGCGAAACCCGTAGGATCATACAGCACATGTGGGGGGGGGGGAAGATATGCAGGCTCAATTCAGGAAACCGGAGCACAGATCCAATTCTCTAGATCAAGAGCCCCTCACCAGCGTCAAGGAACCTCCTTTGAGGGGATCAATTCTGAAACATTAAGTTACGAGCGAATAAAATGATCCAGAATAGACCAAAGCGCCGTTTAATTTCATCTCTTAGTTACTTGTGAATTATTCCATTCACGGCATTGTGATTTGTATTCTTACTGACATGACTAAATATAAAGTGGCCTTAACTAGCAATGGAATGTTCTCACGATGACCTAGCTTCCGAGTGTGCCAGGTCTGCTCTCAAGATCACCTAGCCTTCTACTGAGTGTGGCAGGTCTGCTCTCAAGATCACCTAGCCTTCTACTGAGTGTGGCAGGTCTGCTCTCAAGATCACCTAGCCTTCTACTGAGTGTGGCAGGTCTGCTCTCAAGATCACCTAGCCTTCTACTGAGTGTGGCAGGTCTGCTCTCAAGATCACCTAGCCTTCTACTGAGTGTGGCAGGTCTCCTCTCAAGATCACCTAGCCTTCTACTGAGTGTGGCAGGTCTGCTCTCAAGATCACCTAGCCTTCTACTGAGTGTGGCGAGATACTAACGTTTCTTTTGACCATGCCGATCATGCCACTCCAGTCTCCTCCTGACGTAGGGATACCCCAGGCTCCGTCGGGAGGCCGCACCAAAGTGTATCTGTAAGAAGGATCAAATTATACACAACCTATTGTCATAGATGTTCCCGTACGCGCATTGTACTCGTATTAATACACAGCATTTGCTCATTTCTTTGGATAATATTTTTATTTATTGGTTACTATTACCACCGAGGGAAGACCACAGAGCAGCCAACAATAATCACCTGAAGTTGAGAGTTTGGGCCAGAGAGTGGAGGAGGTTGGCCATAGGTCCACTGATAATGACGTTCCCTGGACTCTCCTCTCTCACGCCTATGTGAGGTACCCACTCCTCCACCGCCACCCGCAGCGTTACAGCCTCTTCTAACCTGCCTCACACACACATTATATAATAATAATAATAATAATTTTTATTTCATCGCAATTTTACATAGAGATTTACATAGAAGTGCAAGGAGAGCCACTGACATGCCAGGGCATAACGGGCAGCTTAATCTAAAAACTTATGGACTATGTACATAATATTTGATAGATTGATGGGAATTTGATTTGCTTAAACATTGGGCAGATTACAATATAATGATATTTCATTTGGCAAATTATAATATGGTGACACTACATTAAGTGTTTAGTAAAAACTGAAATTATTTTTGGGAAAATGACATTGAGTATTTTTTTAAAGTAATTTACAGAATGCATATTTAGTTTATGGTGAGTAGGTGGTAATATTACAATGTTATAATAGTACAAATTGAGATTATCTTATAGGAAAAAAATACTGAGCATTTTTTAAAGTAATATTATCGTACATAATAATAATAATATAAATGGAATTATCTTATAGGAGAAATAACAATGAGTATTTTTTGAGTATGAGTATTTAGATAAGGGTGAGTAGGTGGTTTTTGAGTAGAGTCTTAAAATGATTCTCAGACAAGGTTATTTTTGTATTTTCTGGTAATGAGTTCCAGAGTCTGGGGCCCTTTATGTGCATTGAATTTTTACATAGGTTGCTATGGACGCGGGGTACATCAAAATGTGATCTGTTTCTTGTGTTATGGTCATGGGTCCTATTAAGGTTGGTGAGGAGAATTTTGAGTGGAGGGTTTATATTAGAATGTAGAGTTCTATGTATGTAGTAGGCACAATTATAAGTGTGAATGTTCGTTATGGTGAGTAGTTTTAGGCTTTTGAATATTGGTGGAGTATGCTGTCTAGAGTGGGAATTTGTTATCATTCTGACTGCAGCCTTTTGCTGGGTTATGAGTGGTCTAAGGTGATTTAATGTTGTAGATCCCCATGCACAGATTCCATAAGTGAGATAAGGGTAGATGAGTGAGTGGTATAGTGCAAGGAGATCTGGTTGAGGTACATATTTGCGTATCTTTGATAATATGCCTACTGTCTTTGAGATTTTCTTGGAAATTTGTTGTATATGTGTTTGGAATGTAAGGCTGCTGTCAATGTGTATATCTAGGAATTTTCCCTCTGTGAGTCTTGTGATGGGTGAACCGTTTAGTGGAACATTTTTACCTCTGTTTCCAAACTGTACAAAGTAGGTCTTGTCAGTATTTAGAGTCAGTTTATTGGTCGTCATCCATGTTGATATTTTCTGTAATTCTGCATAATAATAATAATAATAATAATAATAATAATAATAATAATAATTTTTATTTCAATGCATGTTACAAGTGTACAATGTTATTGGTAGTTACAATTATAAAACAATTATAAAACTGTAATGCAAGGAGAGCCACTGGCATGCCATGGCATTAGGGGCAGTTTATTCTAGAGACTTATTCACTAAGTACTTAATGCTAAAGAAATTGATTGAGTTTATTCTAGTTCTGTATTATTTAAATTATTATATGGTTATACATACTATTAAAAGACAATACAAGAGAAATTGGTTGAGTTTAATCTAGTTGTATAATTTATTTCAAATTACAGTATGTTGATGCTATACTAGTATAATAACAATACTAGAAATAGTTTTTAGAGTTTCTTCTAGATATATATTTTATTTCAAATTAAGAAAATGATGATACTATAACAGTATTGGCCAGTATGACTGGATTAGGGTGAGAGAAAACATATGTTGTGTCATCTGCAAATAAAATGGGTTTGAGTAGTTGAGATGCATTAGGTAGGTCATTGGTGTAAATGAGAAATAAGATATATAATGATGCATGTTAATTTATTTTATAGTGAGAAAATCATCTGAGTGGGGTCTTAATGATATGATGACCCCCCCCCCTCAAACTCTCCTCAAAAACATCTTCAAAACAGATCATCGTTTAAACGTCACATATATAATGGGAGTGGTAAGAGTAATCTTTTTCTTCACTCTTGATGTGCAGCTGAGAAGTGATACAGTGTTAAACAGTGGGAGAAAAAGAGGACGAAATATTATAGATTCCATCTCTCAATGCTCTTTCAAATGCTCACTCCGTCTCTCGGCATGATTGATCTCTCTCTTCCTGAATGTTTCTGTCATTGTCTCTTGCTAGACCAGTTCCTTTGCGAGCTTTCCTCTTAGTCTGGATGTTTTTCATTAACAAAGCACTAGAACAATTTGGCTATTCAGTGCTTTAATCATCCTGCTAACATTATCTAAATTGCATTATCCTTATCAGATGGCTACTGTCGTCACCATTTCACTTGTATTTCATATATCATAATAGTAAAACTAGTCAAAATAGTTTACCTGTTTCATAATTTGTTTCATCGGTCATGTCAGCAAATTAAGACGAAAAGGAAATATCCTTAACATTTATGCCAAAATAAATGCTAGGTTCTTAAGCAAGGATCCTGTGGAAAGAGTGGCACACTTTCCGTATCTCTATTTAATCAGAGGAAAACGCTAAATTGAAGGGATCATATAATGCCTGGGTAATAGGCGGTAATTAGGTTTGATCCAAAGGGAAGATAAGTCCAGTTTTTTTTTTTATCAACACCCCTCGCAGGCAACCAGGTCCCTCCACTGAGGGAGACTACCACTCTCAGAGAAGAGAACCCTACCCCTAGGCACAAACCGGTGAGATCACACCACTGTGTTAGTGACCCAGTGTTGAGGCTGGAGATGACCCGGGCCAGGATAAGAAACCTACTACAGTACAGTACAGACTGTCACCAGGATCAGAGCCTCAGGGAGGTTTGCATGCAGCTGCTGTTGATGTAGGTCTGTACAGCTGTCAGCTTGCTGGTGTAATTAAGGAGTGTTCATTACCTTCCCCATGCATGCACACGCAAATTTAAAAAAATTTTCAAGTACATGGAATGCGAAAAAAAAAATCGAATAAATATGTAGCTATATTCGGCTCTAATAAAAAAACCATACATATTATAAAATATAAAAAACGCATTCACGCGTGAAACAAAAATAATACTATAGTTAAGAAATTTGAATATGAAAAGACTGGGAACACTTTGGAAATTTTGTATTCATGGGTAAGTGCTAAACCCGTATGGGTCATACAGAGCCTGGCGAACGAAAAGGAATCAGGTTTAATGCGAGGAAGGGAAGCTCATTCCTTGGATCAACAACCCTTCACAAGGATCAAACCCTTGAAGGAAGACACTGACAATGTTCTCGCTGGTGAACAAAATAACACCAGATAACAAGTAAGTTTTACAATGAGTATGATGAACTTATTTCAAATTACGACAAACAAAAAGTATAAAAGATCTCAGACTATAATATTTCTTCAGTATAATAGTCAAGAAAAGACACTTTGCAGAACAAACTTTAAGTGGATAAAATTTCGACCTGTTTCGGTCGAAACGTTGTCTTAAGCTTAAGCTTGTTCTGCACGGGGTGTGTTTTCTTCACAAGTTTATCCTAGCAGTAGATACTGGAAATATTGCCTAGACATGGGAAGTTATTTAAAAAAGTTTCTGAAGAAACTGTGTGAGCAGCCAGGCTCTGGTGGGCCTGCTGACTGCAGGCAGCAATAGTCTGACTGATCAGGCAGTTATCATGGTAGTCTGGATATAGGCAGAGCCAGGGAGTTGAAAAACTCTAGAAACCTATTACGGGTGTTAGAGTGCTACACCGGGAATATCGGCCCGTTGGTCTAGGGGTATGATTCCTGCTTTGGGTGCAGGAGGTCCCGGGTTCAAATCCCGGACGGGCCCGTTGTTTATGCCCGCAATGCACAGCATATTAGGGGCTTTTGGCATGTACATCTCATTAATAACTAAGTAATAACTATGTAATTACTATGTATAACTATATCTACCATATATAAGTGTACAATGTCTAAATAAAGTATTATTATTATTATTATTAAGGTTTCTGCTTCTGTAGTTCAGTGGCAGAGCAATCGAATCACAACTGATAGAACCTGGGTTCATTTTCTGGTCGGAGAAAGGTATGGGCAAGTCTCCTTACATCTGCTATCAGTGTTCATCTAGCCGTAAACAGGTACCTAGAAGTTAGTCAGCTGTTGTGGGTCGCATAAGGACCTCGATGGACCCTTTCTTGGGTTATCCAGGATTAAAAATGTTTTGTGCTTTGTTTGTTACGATGAGGTTTATCAGTGTGTCAGCAGATGATGCCCACAAGCACCCTGGATAAGATGACTCATAGTGAAGACACCTGCTTCACCTACACTCACCTGGACAATGTGGGGTCCCTCACAAGTGGCCGCTCCTCTTCCAGCGCTACAAGTATCGGACTCCTGAGGACGGTGACGGAGGCGTGTTCCTCTTGTTCTCCCTGGGTCTCATTGACCGCCCTCGCTCGCCACACTGGGAAAACAACAGTTAAGGTCTCATATATGTATTTTTAGGATCAAGGATTACGTTAGTACATATCACAATTTAACGATTATATATACCTATGCCACAAATACCCACAAGTAAAATTCAACTTTGTATGTGAAACAAAACCTAACTATGCATCACTTCTATGTAACTACGTTTAGTAAAAAAAGTGAAACTCGAGAAAGTACTTCAAAGTGCGTCAAGACCGGTGCAGGAGTTAAGGGCGTTGAAGGAACTATCAAGAAAGAATGCGAAAGTTAATTTTTATGTCGTTGGAAGAACAAAAAAAATAGAGGCGATATGATCACGACATACAAAATACTCCAGGACAGTGAAAGTCACTGATAAAAAAAACAAAAGCGAAAGAATACATGGACAGTGTATATCCCTAAATTCCAAGTAAATACTGGGCATGATTCTCCACTAGGAAATGATTCACACAATGGCAGGGCAGAAAAAATAGAAATGCACGCGACACACTCCAATGGATCAATAATAATTTCTGTGAGAAGTACTAAAACAGATAAGAGACAGTACAAGATATTAAGCGGTGTTCCCCAGGATCACTGCGATACCTCTTCCGTTTTCTGAAATATGTAAATAATTTGAAAATGAAAACATAATCCAGGCAACTCTATAAAGCAACAACAGTTGAAAGCATAAAATAAATTTGGCAAATTATCTCTTACAGTCTAATAACAATCTAAACCTTGTTAATAAGATACACCAGTGTTTGAAGCTGTTCAGGAAAAACAAAATGAAAGTCATTGCATGGAAACCATTATCTCAGTTTTTACAGTTTCTTAAAATAATATTTTACACAGCTGAAAACTAATCCGATCCTTCCTCTAAGTAAATTACACCAGATGAAAATCTTGAAGCTAACCATATGAGGCATTTTACAGTTATTATACAAAAATCAATATCCCAATTTGTTTGATAAAATTAGAAAATTGGGACATACACAGCCCAATAGCAATACAAACTTTCCTTTGAAAATAACAAGTCAGTATCTAACAACTGAAGCTGGTCAGAAGAGGCGTTCCCATTATTGATATTATATTCCTTGGTGAACATTAAACCAGTGTGGATCATACAGTGCCTGAGGACAGGTGCAATAAAATTTGATCCCGTGTATGTTGTTTAGAGACAACATATACTGTGAGGAGGTCTTCATAGATTTTACACGACTGATTTTCTAGCACTAGTCATCCAAAATACGCAGAACTCACCACGTGACGAGGCATTCTCCAGCTGTCCCCTGGAAACCAATAATCCTAATTTTTTTACCATGTTAACAAACTGGCAAATTTGTACCTATGCACCCTAAATTCCTTGCGAATTTTAAAGTAGTTAAATGCATTAGGTAGGTAAGTTTGAAATCGTTCATAATTTGCATATTCAAGATATCGCATCGAAAACAATACCACATTCTTTAATAAAATTCTCAAATTGGTACCAGCGCATGACAGTAAGAATCCGAACCTTCTCGAAAATTTTGAAATCAGAGGCATTTTCAAATTACCGCACAAAAACTGCTGCGCTGTCTGCGTATTTCAGTTGCACATAACAGCCTAACATCAAGCCCAAGCAATCTCAACTGTCCTCTAATTTACACAAACACTTAAAATTTGAAGCCAATTAGAAGAAACGTTATCTCATTATTACAGTCATGGGTGAGCGCTAGACCCGTAGAGTATGGGGAGAATGGGAGACATTCAGGTTTGATCCAAGGATCACATGTATCTCACATAAACCTTGAAGAAGGAAAAACATTCAGACAACCACTACAGACATACCCTTCCGTGGACACCTAAGTGTAGTCCTACATGGAAAGGCCTAGTTCAATTAACATACCTGGTAGGCCAGCACGGAGACCTACAGTGGTGGTTGTGGGTGGCACCACTGCCAGGGCCAACACCATCACAACCCAAATGCTACTGAACATCTGCAAGTAAATAACGTTTTAATATCTCATAAATAACTGGTCTGTTGAGGTTTAATGACGTTCGTCATTAAGGCTGAATTATATCTTTGCACTATTAGGAGTACTTTAATAATTTCAAGTTAATTCCTGGTGTGTGTAGAGTGGCATACACTCACTTCTCTTTATAAACTCTACTCATATATGGTTGATATTTTTTATAGTTTGAAGTCCATCGACTACACGAAGGTCATTAAAATGCTGAATGCATTTTAAAATTAGTTGCACATGTGTCCTTAGATATAAGGACACATGTGCAACTAATGCGACATTATATTGTGGCAATGTTTCGCTCTCCAGGAGAGCGAAACATTGCAACCATAAAATGTTGCATTACCTGCTCATGTGCCCTTTTACGTAACGGCTTGACAAAGCTCCTAGAGAGCGAAACGTTGCCACAATAAAATGTCGCATTAATTGCACATGTGTCCTTTGACCTAACAAAATGTTGCGTGTCACCTATATACCTCCCGGTCAAGAATACTCTAAACCTTAAAATCTCTATTAAAGTTAGCTCTCAGCATAAATACAGACATACACCTCTTTCTGTATATTCTCTCAAAATTATTACAGATTATAATTAGCTTTCTAATCAGATAATTACCCTTTGGACACCTGTATGTAATTCCTTGTGGAGTTCTGTATAATTTCTAGTGATTATGGATTTTGTGAATATTTGTAATAACCTGCACATACACAAGCATATATACAAATATGCATACATACTACTCACATGCTCACATATGCGCACATACATATTTTTATATTTTGGCGCATTAGGATTTTATGACCACTCTTCACTGTTCCTTGGATGTGCAGTGAGGTAGAAGGGGTTGGGCTTATTCGATACGGGGGATACCTTTCATCGCAATACACAGGGACCGGAACACATTCAGTTCGATTTGCATTTACAGTATAAGCACTCCTGTCAGCTCATTCATAATTTAAAAAAAAATAGAATATAAAATGAAACGATTCCTAATCCTGGTACTGTTTTAATTGTCACACAACTTTGAAAAATATAAATAACTCTATTTTTCATAAGACAAACACTTTAGCATAAGAGTTATCACAAATCACAGGAATAAACTAGTAACTGTGGAAGAATCGTGTTAAAAGTTTGAAAGGCTTGAACACCATAACACCTTATGAAGACAGCCTAGTACTGTGTAATTGTTCATTCTGTATTGTTTTTAAAGGGTAGAAAACTTATCATCTCTTATGATGGTGAAAAACTGGCAAAAACGGGAGAAAAAGAAGTCCTGTGTTTGTACAACGTGTCGTCCAGCACGAGGCTTTATCAACATGTATCTTATAAAACCCAATGTTGGGTGAAGCGTTGATTTAATGATAAAAATTAATAAATGCAGTGAAGTCCTTTAACTGTATACAGGTAATCAATGAGAAAGGAGTCTGTCACACGAGCAAAAACCTCCAGAGTGAATCATGTGACCAAAACCTGAGTTAGAGATATTTTCCCATTTCTGCTGACAAAGAATATATCACTACCGACATATACAATTTGTTTGCTCGATACACCTGCTTTCTTTTCTTGTTTGAATGCCACTAGGTCTTTAAAGTACTAACGTTATCACTCAGCTCATAATATAATAATGTGTGTTTTACAGAGGAGCTTTAATTACTGTGAACAATGCTCCAAGACGGAGGTGGTGGAGGTAGGAAGGGCAGTGCTAGCCCTCAGAGGAAAGGTGGGGATGTTGAAGTCGGATGAGTAGCTGTGATGTCAGCATAAAGACGGCGATTGAGTCAATGCTGGCAAGTGTGTTATCACCTTGCCTTGGCGGGAGACGCAGCAGAAGCAGCAGAATACTACCCGCAATTCCTGGCAGTCAGCACCTCCACTACCGGTGGCGGAGTGCCCTTATATATTGTCTTGTATACAATGTGGACATTCCCAAGACGGGTTAATGTCAAGAAGAAAGACGACTAGCATTAATTTAACAGCACAATGGTTGAGTTGCCCATGTTAGTGTCCCTGGCTGGTGCAGCACCTGGACTGATTGTTACATTCCCACCGCTCTCAGTGGCTACACACTCAGTCGTCATTCATAAGTAACTATCCTCCGCCTTCCAGCAAGGATTACCAGTATGTGAACTTGTGCACCTGTGTTTTTTACGTATTTAAAAGCCCGATAAAGCCCTTTAAATCTGCTTACCCATGCCGTTACTCACGGAGTTGCCCTTAACCATGGTAAATTTTGCTGCGAATAAGAAACTTTTGGAAAAAGATCAATGAGGTGAGGAAGCCTGAAGAGCAATAAGACTTAGCAATTAAATACGAAATAGTGTAGATGTTTGATGGGGTGGGGGAGACACAAGAAACATGGGTATAGGAGCGAGGATGAACCAGTGGTGGATGTGGGGAAGGTGTGTGAGGCAGTGGGTATAATGAAAGGGGGGTACAAAGGCTGTGATTATGTGGGATAAATGGGATTAAGACAGATGTTAAAAGCTGGTAGGGACAGTGTTGAAGTAGTTGGTGTGTTTGTTCAACATATGCGTGAAAGAAGGGTGGGTACCCAGGGTTTGGTGGAGAGCATGCAGTTATTACTGAAAGGAGTAGGGGCAAGACAAAGCAGGACTGCAGAGAAGCAGCGAGGATTTAGGAAGGGGAAGATATGTGTAGACCCAGTGTTGATATTGGAGCATATATGTGAGCATTTCTTAGAAAAGGGTACCTGGAGTCTACCTGGAGGTTATTCCGGGGATCAACACCCCCGCGGCCCGGTCCACGACCAGGCCTCCCGGTGGATCAGAGCCTGATCAACTAGGTTGTTACTGCTGGCCGCACGTAGTCTAACGTAAAGAACCATTATTGCGTTTATGCATTTAGAAAAGACATAGGATGGATAAGGGAATTTCCACTTCTAGTACAGGACCCCTGCTCAGACAAGACGGATCCTACACAGATGACAACAAAGAAATGAGTGAGATACTAAAATCTCAATATGACTCTGTGTTCAGCCAAACACTAATCAGTCTAAAGATAGACAATTCAAACAATTTTTTCATGAATGAGCCTCAAAACCCTGCCAATGTATGCCAAATTTCTGACATAACCCTAACTCCGCCAGACTTTGAGAAAGCCATCGATGCCGTGCCCATGGACTCAGCCCCAGGTTCAGGCTCGTGGAACTGTGTGCTCATTAAGACCTGCAAGAAACCCCTCTCACGGGCCCTAAGTATGCTATGGAGAAGAAGCATAGACACAGCAAAGCAATAGCTAAGAACTATAGATCAATAGCTTTAACGTCCCATATCATAAAAATCTTTGAAAGAGTTCTAAGAAGCAGGATTGCAAACCACTTGGACTCCCAAAAATTGCACAATCCAGGGCAACATGGTTTCAGAGCAGGTCGCTCCTGCCTCTCGCAACTACTGGACCATTATGATATGGTCTTAGATGCACTGAAAAACAAACAGAATGCATATGTAGTATACACAGATTTTGCAAAAGCCTCAAGCGCGATCATGGTGTAATAGCACACAAAATGCGTGCTAAAGGGATAACTGGCAAAGTAGGCAGATGGATCTTCAACTTTCTAACCAATAGAACACAAAGAGTAGTGATAAACAGAGTTAAATCGGAAGCTGCCATAGTGAAGAGCTCTGTCCCACAAGGCAACAGTACTCGCCCCTATCCTGTTCCTTATTCTCATATCAGACATAGACAGGGATGTATCATCCTTTGCAGATGATACTAGGATCTGCATGAGAGTGTCATCCATTGAGGACACAGCAAATCTCCGAGAAAATATAAACCAAGTTTTTCAATGGGCAACGGAGAACAATATGATGTTCAATGAAGACAAATTCCAACTACTCTGTTATGGAAAACTGGAGGAAATTATAGCAAGGACTGAGTATATTACTAACTCCAATCACACAGAGCGGAAAAGCAATGTGAAGGACCTGGGAGTGATAATGTCCGAAGATCTCACCTTGAAGGACCACAACAATGCCACTATCACATCTGCGAGGAAACTGATAGGATGGATAATGAGAACATTCAAGACAAGAGAAGCCAAGCCAATGATGATCCTTTTTAAATCGCTTCTCTCTAGGCTGGAATACTGCTGTACATTAACATACCCATTCTGTGCAGGTGAAATTGCAGATCTAGAGAATGTACAGAGAACCTTTACTGCACGTATAAGTTCCATCAAACACCTTAACTACTGGGAACGACTGCAAGCACTTGACTTGTACTCACTGGAGCACAGGCAAGAGAGATATATCATAATCTACACCTGGAAGATCCTGGAGGGACTGATCCCTAATTTGCACACATAAATCACTCCATACGAAAGCAAAAGACTTGGCAGGCGATGCAACATACCCCCAGTGAAAAGTAGGGGGGCCATTGGTACACTAAGAGAAAACGCAATGTGTCCGGGGCCCAAGACTGTTCAACAGCCTCCCACCAGCCATAAGGGGAATTACCAATAGATCCCTGGTTGTCTTCAAGAGGGAGCTGGACAGATTCCTAAAGTCAGTGCCTGATCAGCCGGGCTGTGGTTCGTACGTTGGACTGCATGCGGCCAGCAGTAACAGCCTCGTTGATCAGGTCCTGATCCACCAGGAGGCCTGGTCATGGATCGGGCCGCGGGGGCGTTGATCCCCGGAATGCCCTCCAGGTAGACTCCAGGTAGAATAAGGCTCACGTTTGGGTATAGAGGAGGAAGGTGAGAACCATTTCCCAGTGAAAATAGAACTTAAATAGAGATACGTGATGTCACCATGGTTGTTTAACATTTATAGATGGGGTTGTGAAAGAAGTGAACGGTAGGGTATTGGGTAGAGGTGAGGAATTAAAAAAAAATGTATCTGACAAAGTGGAAGTAATGATGGCTGTTCTTTGCTGAAGAGGTTTTTTTTTTTTTGGGGGGGGGGATATCCTGAGGACAAGTTGCAAATGTTGGTGGACGAATCTGGGAGGATATGTAAATGAAAGAAATTAAAAGTCAACATAGAGAAGAGCAAGGTGATGAGAGTAAGGTAATGATATAATGAATATCAGATTAGAAGGAGTATGGAGGAAGTGGATGTATTTTGACTTTTGGGAGTAGACATATCAGCAGATGGATCTATAAACAACGAGGTGAACCATAGAACGGACAAGGGGGGGGAGTAGATGGTGTAATAAGGGTGAGAGATATGGGAGAAAGTGTAAAATAAACCCAGTGAGGAGCAGGGGTGCGGTGGGGACAATACGGGAGCACTGTATTAACATCCGGGGTCCCAGACTATTCAACATCTTACCAGAAGATATCCGAAACACGGCTGGAACCAGTGTAGAAGCCTTCAAGAGGAAACTGGACAAGTATCTTCATCGGGTGCCAGATCAACCAGGCTGTGATGGATATGTGGGGCAGCTGGCCTCCAGCAGCAACAGCCTGGTTGACCAGGCAAGCACCAGACGAACCTGGCCCATGGCCGGGCTCAGAGAGTAGATAAACTCTCGAAACTCTTCAAAGATATATCAAAAACATGCATGGAAAGAAATAAGTTTATTTATGGAATAAAAAAGAGACTGTACCAGAGTACAAGCTGACATGGGTGTGAGGTATGGGTTTTGAATGTTGCAACGAGGAGGAGGCTAGAGGCAATGGAGATTTTATGTTTGAGGGCAATGAGTGGTGTGAATATCATGCAGAGAATTCGGAGCGTATAAATTAAATGGCGATGCGGGGGTCATCAAATATAATTCAGAGGGATGAAGAGGGGTCGTTGGGCATACAGAGAAGATGGAAAAAAATAGGATGAAAGTGAATAAATTTGGGGTGGATATTAGAAGAGATAGGGCCCTTTGATATACCTTTGAAGAGTTTCGAGAGTTTATCTACTCTCTGAGCCCGGCCATGGGCCAGGCTCGTCTGGTCAACCAGGCTGTTGCTGCTGGAGGCCCGTCTAAGAAACGGTTGGTTGAAGGGGGTCTACCTGGAGGGTGCTCCGGGGGTCAACGCCCCCGTGGGCCAGCCCATGACCAGGCCTCCCGGTGGATAATGGTAAAGGAGTCTTGGAGTTTGTATGGGCAGTGCCTACACTCAATACAACGGTAGGAGGGTAACTAACAAGTGATGTCAGCGCAGTTCTGGCAACACAGTGAATGTTCGCGGCTCAATGACTATGATTCATCTTTCACCGAAACGTTGATAATTATTTAGTGCAAAAAAATACTAAGAAAAAGTATCACGCGCGTGTGTGTGTGTTAATTTTAATGCAAATAGTAGGGTATCAGCATACTATGTGAAGAATGTGAAAGGAATGTTAGTTTGTAAGGTTTACTATTGGCTGCATCAGGGTTATTCTGGCTGCAGTTTACCTTTGTAATAACGTCAAAAATGCTTCAATCCTTATAATATGGATTCGAATAAACTCAGTATACATACACAGAGATATACATACACTTATCAGTGTACATAGCCCTCGAAGGAAGGCTAGAGCTGGCATGTTAGCCCCACCCACGCAGGATGATTGGCTACGGGCGATGGTGATAGTACACCCTGATTGGTAGATTGGTGATGACGACCATGTAACGTAAGCGCTATTGGCTAAGATATCATGACGTCACCATCGTGAGAACGTGGAAGTTCATTCACAACAGGACAAGCAGTCTTGAAATAGTTAGTGAGGAGTGTGGATGTTATAGTTAGAGTAGACTACAGCACCACAGAAAGGCGTGAGAAGCGTGTTAATTAATTTGTCCATCTTTGTATTATTGTCGACATGCTGTGGATGGGTTAGATACCACTGCTTGAGAGCAAAGTAAGGAAATTTTAAAATATTGTTAGGGGTTTATATCTAGGACGCACGTGTCATGGGATAGTTTTTCCTACAAATGTATTGGAACTTTTAATTATTGTAGAGGCCAGTCCCTGGACCCATTATGTGCCTCTAATAATTTGACTGCTTACAGGATGGTTATGGGGTGCATAATAAAGATATCAAATAACTCAGTACGAATGTCAGTTTAAATTGATTTTATAATTGATTAGCACAGACGGTATAGGCTTGTGTTATAAAGCTGCCATACATACATGTATTGTATAATATAAATTATCAGAATCCGTGATAGCCACATGTTTCCCTTTCTCTATGCTCCTAGTTTGTATAATTTATTAACCATATCTAATTTGGTTGGTTTATAAGGTAAGTATTGAGTGATTATGATATAAAAGTACTCATTATTCAAACTAATATTTAGTTTAGGGCCTTGTGTTTATGCAAATTCTCCTAATATTAAGTGGGTTGCCCAGTTGACATATTTTGTGCCTGTGGGGTAAAAGCATTTTTTTTTAAATAAACGTAACCCAAAATAACATAACCTAGAATTTAACTTCTGTTCCAGGTTAGGGCAAGTTAGGTTCGTTAGGTTAATTACAAATTAAACTGCTATCTCATAGGCCCCAAAATAAAACTATGTCCATTGAATAACTCGTCTTAATAAAGTCGAGTTTACATGATTTTTCGGTACTCAAAAAACTAATTACATTTATGCGCTAAACCTGCAAGGGTCATTCAGATTCCATCCAAGAGGAGGGCAGGTGCAATTCCTTGGATCAAGAGCCCCCTCACCGGAATCAAGAACCCTTACTCGAAGGGCCTAAACCAAATTACTACTGTTTATCAAAATATTTTCTGCTCAAGGATGTAAAGATCTAAAATACAGTGGCAATAATTTTTTTTGTTACTGGTACTTAATACCCGGTATGGAAATCATGTCTAATTAACATTGTAAATTTATAAACTTAAACTTATAAAAAATGTATTGAATAAGATTCTCTTGAATTATCTGACAAGTCTCGAGAGTAATTCTTATTAGTAGTATCATAGAAAAGCGCTTAATAAGTAAGGGTCATACAACACAAAATAAATGGGAGATAATCAGGTTTAATCCAAGGGGAGGGTATCCCCAATTCCTTGAATCAAGAGCCCTTCCCCTCCTTTAAAGGGAGAGTTATTCCTAGCAGTCGGGCCAGAGGCCAGGCTTCCCAGAACAGCCAGACTATTCCTGCTTTCACCCAGAAAGGCACTCACAACCTTGATCTGGAGCCGCACACTTTTCACTTTGCTCTTAAGACTGTATGAGAGGTGTTGAGCTCTCCAATTATAATAATCCTTAAACCTGTTTTGAATCCAAGCACTTTACTAAATCACTCATGGCTGGTTTCAGGAGAAATACCAATTATTATCATGAGGAAATGCTAAGCAAGTAAGGATTATGCAATACCTCTGATATTTAATTTAAACAGGCCTCTCGATGGAATTTCCCGTATGTTAAGTAATCTCGTTGTTATTTCCCATGAAACTGATTTGCATAATCGCCCAACGTGGTTCCCTGCAGCTTTTTGCACTAAACCTATTTCTGGCCATTATTTTATATACTAATTAATGTTATTTGTTTTTCGATTTTTTTAATGTGATCCACAGCGTTTTATTTATTTAGTTTGCCGAAAGCTCTTAAAACAACACTCACTGGTGCGTAATACTGAAAAAAAAGTAGATAGGGTCACAACCAAAAGTACCCTGGCTGAATCATGGGCGAGTTCCGGATGTACAAACTGAGAGGTGACTACAGTACATAGAATTTAATTCGTATTTTAGGAATTAAGTATCCTCGTGGACGAGGAGAGACGTATAAGCAAGACTCGTAACACATGCCCCTGTTACCTAACAGTAAATAGATACTGAGGAGATAAAGATGGGTCGCATCCTGGGGAGAATAAAAGAACCCAAGTGGAAATAAGCCACACTGCTTAGCTTTCTTGGGTTATCCTCGGTTAATAACCCTACGGGGCTACTAATCCGAATAATGGCTCCGGGATTAAATAAATGGGCCCAGGGGTCCTCGTCCTGGTTTAGCAGTCTAGATAAACACAAGTTAACCGATTGATGCTAAGCGGTTTTCAGTGCATGTACAAATTTCCTGCTAGTGGCAATTGATATTAAGCAAGGTTCTGATTGGGAGTATATAAATAGATTATATATTCTAAGAAGAAAATGTCACAACTCTCAAGGTACCAAAGCTGCTTGTTCCCACAATGATTTGTTGCTCTATTTCAAACACTATATTTGCATAATTGCTTCCAATTTAATTTCTGTAGATTTCTTCACAAACACAAGCCAAGCGTGTAGGCTAGAGGCAAACCCAGACACAGTACAAACATAGCATAGGAGAGAAGGGCAACAATTTGTTTAACATTCCTTACTATGTTTAACATTTTTGCAGTAACAGTCTAGTTATTTCCTAGCAAACAGAGTCGCCAGCTTGATCTCTAACACCTTTGATGGTGTTAATTGACGCAAGCGCAGTCATTGCATTGATTGACGCGAGTGCACAGTCATGGTATTAATTGACGCGAGTGCACAGTCATGGTATTAATTGACGCGAGTGCACAGTCATGGTATTAATTGACGCGAGTGCACAGTCATGGTATTAATTGACGCGAGTGCACAGTCATGGTATTAATTGACGCGAGTGCACAGTCATGGTATTAATTGACGCGAGTGCACAGTCATGGTATTAATTGACGCGAGTGCACAGTCATGGTATTAATTGACGCGAGTGCAGTCATGGTATTAATTGACGCGAGTGCAGTCATGGTATTAATTGACGTGAGTGCACAGTCATGGTATTAATTGACGTGAGTGCACAGTCATGGTATTAATTGACGTGAGTGCACAGTCATGGTATTATTTGACGCGAGTGCACAGTCATGGTATTAATTATTTGACGCGAGTGCACAGTCATGGTATTGACGCGAGTGCGCCTACATGGTGTTGATTGATGCTAGTATACTGTCATGGTCTTGATTGACGCTAATATACTGTCATGGTTTTGATTGACACTAGTTCACTGTCGTGGTGTATGCTGACTGACGTGATTGTACTATAAGGGAGTGATTGACGGGAGTGTACTGCCGTGGTGATGAGGGACGTGAGTGCACTGAATTCCATGATGCTCAACTCCAACCTTCCATGTATTTACTCTAGGCGAAATTGCTGTGCTCTAGTGTGGTCATTAAGCTCAAGGAAGTACCTGCGGACTCTGAAAACAGCGGTGAAGAAGTTGCATTGTCTCGCCCTAAATACTTCTGTTGTAATGACCAGTTAGGAGTGTTTGATGGTGGCAGCAACGATTCCTGAAAATGTTGGTACGCAATCCTCATTCTTTGGATGTTTTTTCTAGGCGAGTACAACAAGTTAAGTGTGTTTATCTATTACATAGCAGAGGGAAGATGGAACCTCCACTAGCCCTTGCGCTGGATGACCCACACAAATTTAGAATTTAGAATTAAACAAAATAAAATAGAAAATGAATACAAATGTGTGAATATTTTGTCCAGCTGTCCTGGGTACTTTAGTTCCTCCTTAATTTCAGTTCTTGTCAGTGATGCAGAGTATACACACCGAGAGGTCTACATCTGTGTACATACTCAGGAGTTTACTCCCTATTTTAAGCATTAAAGTTTCTTTGATGGTGTACAGGTAAAAAACTGTGATGGATATATGGGCCAGCAGGCTTCCAGCAGTAACAGCCTAGTCGACCGGCAAGCACCAGATAAGCCTGGTCCCTGGCTAGGCTGCGAGACTAGGAAGACTCTAAACCCATCAAAGTTATAGCAAGGGTAACTTTGGCAGCCTGATTGGGATGTTAACCACCAGAACTGAGCAGCGTATCTAAATGAGGCCTTACTAAAGATATATAATATGAAATGAATTCTATTTGTTTTATTGCAAGCATTTATGCACTTGTCTTGATTTTAATTTATGCTCACCTGAACTATTTTTTTCCTCATTCAGTTTGACTAAGATTACATTATCTAACCTATAAGTACCATAGTTATTTTCTTTTCCCTTGATTAAATTTCACCTGCCACTTCTTTGACCATAACATCAACCTAACCAGGTCATCTTGTAACTGTTTAGTGTCCTCGCCAGAAATTATCTGACTGCTTATTTTATCATCTGCTAACTATATTGCTATTTATTCCATCTTCATCTATGCCGTTTGTGTACCGCTAAACTCTATTAGAGCTTATTGTTTTGTTAATTTTCTATTTAAATTTAATTTAATTTTAAATTTTTAAAGCAACACTAAATATTAGTATTTTAAAAGACGTGTTTATTTTTTTGATGACAACAGTGGTTGTAAGAACAGTATACGTAATTTATAACCCAAGTTAGTAGTCTTGAACTCTGCGAATGTCAATAAAATGGACCTCATCCAGCCTGGGGTAATGAGGGTGTACCAAAGATGGTACTAGTTAATGTGCAGTGAGTGCAGGGGGATGGGGGTTGTAAATTCTTCACCTTGATGTTTATCAACTTTTTCAGCATGCCTTCAAGGCTTATTTCAAATGAAGCTCTAGAAGACCTGTTTTCTCTTTATTTTGTGTTCATAAGACGAGAAATAAAGTTTATTTAATAATTTTGTTTTAGGAACATTAATTAGACAATAAGTATACTTAGTAGACAGTTAAAAATATAAGAGGTTTCTTCAGGGTACTGAAGAGTCTGGTTGCTGTGAATTGTTACTATCTTGTAATATAAATAATAAATTTTATTTAATATAGCTTTAGACGAGGCTCTGTATATAGAAAAATCACTGGTTTTGCAATTACGTTTTACACGAAGTTATTTGTATCAGCAAATACTTTTGAGGTCGTCATGAAGAGGGTAGACAGATTGGGAATTATTGAAAGTTGGTCCTGCGCATTATACTGATGCCAGTATGCTTCCTGCAATGTTCCGGTGTTCTGAAGTTCATGCATTTATTACTTACAAGAATTTTTCAGACTTTGTCATAATGGTAATATATCAGTGGTTAAGCGCTAAACCCATGAGGGTCATACAACGCCTAGCTAATGGAAGGTAATGAGGTTTGATCTATGATTTCTATGGATTCAACACTTACCTATAAATAATAATAATATGTGCAAATTATTATTTATGCATGGATTCTAGACCTTAGCATTTTTTATAGATCTGTGTCGCAATTTCCTCCTACTCTCTCCCCTTTCTAACCCGCTCCCTCTCCTTGTCTTTAATCACTTTGTCACAAGTAGATATCACCGACCTTGGGGAGATTATTACTTTGATTGCGAGACAATTGGCCCTACACTTGTTGGACGAGGTGGCCAGGTGACGGGTGGGGGTGCTTGGTGTGTACCGGATATGTTTCATAATGGGCCGGATACACCACACCCTCATTGTATCTGAGCTACCAATTATAATCAAATGGTACCCAGTGTTATGACGTAATAATTTAGTTAACCTGTGCGCACCATACACAACGCCCTTTAATTGGATGTCCGTACATATTAGCATCGTTGTCGATACTGTATATGTAGAGGAATTATGCGAGTAACCTATTCTATTGGGCGTGGAGTGGGCACAATAAGTGCAGTCGTGGGCGTAAACAATGCTGTAACAAAGACCTCTTACTTTATTCACTACACTATGAAATTCCAGACTGGAAACCAATTTTACACAACTCCCAATGGCAGCTCTGGCCGATAACGTTTGTTCAAATGCCCTACATACCTGTCATTGAAAACTGAAATGTCTTACTACTGACACTGTTGTAACAATGTGAGGAATGGTTGTTAGGATGCGAACTCTCGACCTACTGGATGTAGGGCAAGCACGCTTGCCACTATGCCACAGGCATTGCAATTGTTATAACCGAGAAATCTTACCGGATTTTGTAGTTCTCATAGTAACGGTAAGGCATTTCAATTACTTGGACCGTCTTAAAAACATTTGCTCTGTACTCTCTGGAATACACACAATTTACACATGGGAAATACCAGAATGGCAAGACACTGAATATATATATATATATATATATATATATATATATATATATATATATATACACGCTGAGGATAAGTCATAATAAACAACTGTCAGAATGGACGGACATTAGAACCAGGTCTTGGCACATATTACATTTATGGGGAAACGCAAAACCCGTACTTGTCATACAGCACCTGAGGGAATGGAAGGCATTCAGACTCATTTCAAGGAATTGGAACCTGGTTCCAATTCCGTATCAAGAGCCCCTCACCAGCATCAAGGAAAACCTCCCTTGAGAGGCTCCGGGCACATTGGTCCAGCTCTGTACCACTGAGCTACGAGGCTTTCAATATGAAAATTTTACAGAGCATTCCTGGTGACCTGTGACCACCATCTGTGACCCTACTGTCTATTCCCAGTCTCAGAAGCTTCCGTGGTGCATCTGTTCTCATACCCTTAAAAACCATATACATAGTCTATAAACTCAAGCGACTGTCACTGAATAAGCAAAAGCATACCTGCCCCCGCATACACCCCCGCGGCCCGGTCTGAGACCAGGCCTCGTGGTAGATCAAGGTCTGATCAACCAGGCTGTTACTGGACAGAAACTCGAACCTGGCCTCGTAACTCGGTGGTACAGCGCTGGACCTGCTGTGTGCCAGGACTACGGTTCGAGTCACTGTCCATTCTCCTGTTGATAGTTGTTTATTATGACTGCCTTGAGTTTAACTATGGCTTTGAGGGGTATGAGAATAGATGTACTATGTAACTTTATACCCCATACAAATGGTGTCAGCATCCCTTTTTTACATAAAACATTTGCCATATTGTTCAAACAAAGAAGTATTTCAAGGGGTGCCTAATCAATCAGGTTGTGATGAATGTAAGGTTACTAACTGTTCAGACAGTCATTGTGAATGTGTCCTCAGGCTGGGCAGCGAAAGTAGGAAAACAAACTGAAACAGCTAAGAGTATTAATAGGAAAAAAACAGTGGGAAGCATAGTGCTTGTGTATTTAATTGCTTTAGGAATCCTATTGAAATTAATTATTTTTTATGCGATTCATTTTTGTTTGCTAACCGCATTATGCTCCCCCATAACCATCCATGAGGGGGTAATCAAAAGATTAGAGACACATAATGGGGGCACAATACCTTTTTTGCATCTGATTGGGTACCTTTATTTTGTTGGGGGCTATGGTGGGTGGTTTCGGTTGACCCCTCAATAGTCTATTCACGGCCATGATTGGAAAACGTTTAAATTTTAATTGTTTCTTGTTTGTGTTTACTGCTGTATAATTTTAGAATTTAATTTAAAACCTAGTACAAAGTTGCCTAAAGGTGTAACAGTAAAACGTCCCTGCTGTATATTCAAATTCAAATTCAAATTCAAATCCTTTATTTCATGTAATACAAGGTGGGGGGTACTTATAGTTATACATTAAAGTTGATATTACAAGATGGCCAATAATATGCCTAGGTATGCCTAGGCTTTTCAGGCAGTCTTATGATAGGTCTTACTCAATAGCTATACAATGGATATACAGATTAATTACCTTTCATATTTTCAGTTTCATACTAGGTTTGAGAATTCTCTCTCTCTCTCTCTCTCTCTCTCTCTCTCTCTCTCTCTCTCTCTCTCTTCTCTCTCTCTATCTTCTCTCTCTTCTCTCTCTCTATCTTCTCTCTCTCTCTCTTCTCTCTCTCTTCTCTCTCTCTCTCTTCTCTCTCTCTCTCTCTCTCTCTCTCTCTCTCTTCTCTCTCTCTATCTTCTCTCTCTCTTCTCTCTTCTCTCTCTCTATCTTCTCTCTTCTCTCTCTCTCTCTCTTCTCTCTCTCTATCTTCTCTCTTCTTCTCTCTCTCTATCTTTCCTCTCTCTCTCTTTCTCTCTCTCTCGTAAAACTTGCTATTTTGGCTTAAATAGCAACGCTTTTCTTGCCGAATAAGGCAAGCGAAAATTTGTGTATGCATTAATTTCGTAAAAATCATTCTGAACCTAACGAAAAAATATATTTCATTGTGTTTGTTTATTATTAAATTATTGTAAACTTATCTAAAATATATTTAGTTGGATTTGGCTAAATGAAATTGAGCTTGTAAGGATAGGTAAGTTTCTGTGACTCTTTTGGTACAAAAATATTAATTTTTACATTAACATAAATGAAAAAAATATATTTTTAAACGTATAAGAGAAAATTTTAGAAAGGACTTAATTTTGAATGAGTTCTTGCTAATTGACCAATTTTATCTACTCTGCACGACAGATTTATTTTATTTCTACAAGTACATGTACAAGGTATACAGGCCTAGCTGACATCAATGACATACTACTATATTGAAAGCCCCCCTGTTATGCAGAGCATTTCGGGCAAATTAGGTCAGTTTTGTCCCAGGATGCGACCCACACCAGTCGACTAACACCCAGGTAACCATTTTACTGATGGGGAACACAACCGGTGTAAAGAAACACGCCCAATGTTTCAACCCTCGCCGTGTGAAGCGAGAGCTTTAGCCACCAGGCCACGGGGCACCGTTGTATTTTACAATTATAATGAATAATTATATCCCTCAATAAGTAATTTAAGGGTAGTAAATTTGTTAGTGCTCCCTTTCAAGTGATGTTATGAACAGGTTCTTCCTAGTTTTTCAACCCTGACGAGCTGCGTGACATTTAGTATGATGCAAGTTTTTAATGGCTATGTAGAAAAAGGCTTCTAGTAACTGCTTAGCCCTATGTAAGTTCATTCAATTTAAAATAATGATCAGCTTTGAAAAAACACATTTTTTTTTTAGCAGTATGTTATCACATTTAAAAATCAGTTGGTTGATAGTGTTGAAATCCACCATTGTAGAGGAACCAGCGGGGAACACGAACACATAATGTTTTGTCGTGTAAGTGGAGAAGTGAATGGCCGTGGAGGTAAAGGAATGGAGGTTGGTGTTTGGGGGTTAATCATTGTAGCCGTCCTTCGGTGGGAAGCAGGGAGGGTGATAGAGATACACAAATTGACCACGACCATCCTCTTCTGCGGTGAGGAGGGTGAAGGATGAACAATGACCACTGGGGCCATCCTCTCCTGAGGTGACAAGGGTGATATGGATATGCAGTGACCACTAGGGCCATGCTCTCCTGAGGTGAGCAGTGAGGAGGGTGATATGGATGAGCAGTGACCACTGGGGCCATGCTCTCCTGAGGTGAGCAGTGACCACTGGGGCCATGCTCTCCTGAGGTGAGCAGTGACCACTGGGGCCGTGCTCTCCTGAGGTGAGCAGTGACCACTGGGGCCGTGCTCTCCTGAGGTGAGCAGTGACCACTGGGGCCGTGCTCTCCTGAGGTGAGCAGTGACCACTGGGGCCGTGCTCTCCTGAGGTGAGCAGTGACCACTGGGGCCGTGCTCTCCTGAGGTGAGCAGTGACCACTGGGGCCGTGCTCTCCTGAGGTGAGCAGTGACCACTGGGGCCGTGCTCTCCTGAGGTGAGCAGTGACCACTGGGGCCGTGCTCTCCTGAGGTGAGCAGTGACCACTGGGGCCGTGCTCTCCTGAGGTGAGCAGTGACCACTGGGGCCGTGCTCTCCTGAGGTGAGCAGTGACCACTGGGGCCGTGCTCTCCTGAGGTGAGCAGTGACCACTGGGGCCGTGCTCTCCTGAGGTGAGCAGTGACCACTGGGGCCGTGCTCTCCTGAGGTGAGCAGTGACCACTGGGGCCGTGCTCTCCTGAGGTGAGCAGTGACCACTGGGGCCGTGCTCTCCTAGGTGAGCAGTGACCACTGGGGCCGTGCTCTCCTGAGGTGAGCAGTGACCACTGGGGCCGTGCTCTCCTGAGGTGAGCAGTGACCACTGGGGCCGTGCTCTCCTGAGGTGAGCAGTGACCACTGGGGCCGTGCTCTCCTGAGGTGAGCAGTGACCACTGGGGCCGTGCTCTCCTGAGGTGAGCAGTGACCACTGGGGCCGTGCTCTCCTGAGGTGAGCAGTGACCACTGGGGCCGTGCTCTCCTGAGGTGAGCAGTGACCACTGGGGCCGTGCTCTCCTGAGGTGAGCAGTGACCACTGGGGCCGTGCTCTCCTGAGGTGAGCAGTGACCACTGGGGCCGTGCTCTCCTGAGGTGAGCAGTGACCACTGGGGCCGTGCTCTCCTGAGGTGAGCAGTGACCACTGGGGCCGTGCTCTCCTGAGGTGAGCAGTGACCACTGGGGCCATCTTCCCCTGAGGTGAGCAGTGACCACTGGGGCCATGCTCTCCTGAGGTGAGCAGTGACCACTGGGGCCATCTTCCCCTGAGGTGAGCAGCAGGAAAAATGTACTTACGTCAGTTAATGAGTGTGATTGTTCTCCTGTGTGATGGGAAGTACGGAAGTGCTGAGTTAAGAGACATGACGGTGTTGGGCGAGGTTGAAGAGCGAAATGAAGAACTCCAAAAATAGGCGCAAAGATAGTATTTCGCTTAAGTGTGAGATTGATAAAGCTGCTTGTGTGTGATATATTATGAAAGAACTCTTTATTTTGTTGCTCTTTCACTACCTGTGGCCGGCTAGTAAAAAAGTTGTGGTCAAATTGTGTTTACTCACGTATTTGTGTACGTGTACGTACTCGCCTGTATGTACTCATTTATATGTGGTTGCAAGGGTTGAATCACAGCTCCTGACCTCGTCTCTTCGCTGGTTCCTACTAGGTGTGTGTGTGTGTGTGAGTGTTAAATATTTTTTTCAGTAGAAACGTGTGTTTATTTGTTGATCAACACTCGTGATATGAAAGTCAGAAGGATTTGTCCACTCTAAAATTGTGTGCTTAACAATTTTCCTTGATAACGCTTTAGGTAATATTGGGTGGGTATGTTGGTGTTAGTGGCGTCCCTACACAACTTGTAGCAACAAACATACATTCATTTATATTTTATTTTCACGTGACGGTTTGCTTTCCTTCATTTATTTTTGTGACTGTCGTGTTAAGTGCTTCGAAGTGAATAATATCCAATTGTTCGGAAAAGTGTTTATGTCCCGTTCACGCACGATTGTAATTTCTTTCTAATGCTGGGGTTTAAAACGTGGGAGTCGCAATGTGGAGCCAGACGAGTGTGTCGTCATCCATGATATTATACTACTGGTGAGACGGTGAAAGGTGCCTGGAGTGGGAACCCAGTAGTGTAGACACCTTTATAAACAGAGTGAGAGATAGATAAAGAAAGAAAAATATTGGCATGAGTGCCAAATCAACCATGCTGCGATGGATATGTGGGCCAGCGGATTGCCAACAACAACAGCCTGGCGGGGTCGGGCTGCGTGGGTAGAAAAACGATTGAAACCGGTCACAGATATGCTTACAGAGGTTAACTATACATTCTTGCTTATGGATAATGCTAAAGTAATGAAAAGGAAAAAGAGAGAAGGTTGCAAGAAGACTTGGTCAGATGTAAGAAATGGTCGAATAAAGAATTACCGGCAGTAAACTCAAAGTTATGAAGCTGGGGAATGAAAGTCTTTCATGGGAAGAGGGATGTGTGTGGGGGGGGGGGTCAAGTAGCTGACAAATACTTTGAAGATATACCTTTGAAGAGTTTCGAGAGTATCTACTCTCTGAGCCCGGCCATGGGCCAGGCTCGTCTGGTGCTTGCCTGGTCAACCAGGCTGTTGCTGCTGGAGGCCCGCTGCCCCACATATCCATCACAGCCTGGTTGATCTGGCACCTGGTGAAGATATTTGTCCAGTTTCCTCTTGAAGGCTTCTACACTGGTTCCAGCCGTGTTTCGGATATCTTCTGGTAAGATGTTGAATAGTCTGGGACCCCGGATGTTAATACAGTGCTCCCGTATTGTCCCCACCGCACCCCTGCTCTTCACTGGGTTTATTTTACACTTTCTCCCATATCTCTCACTCCAGTATGTTGTTATGGCAGTGTGCAGATTTGGGACCAGGCCCTCAAGTACTTTCCATGTATATATTATCATGTATCTCTCTCTCCTCCGCTCCAATGAGTACATGTTCAAGACTTGAAGGCGTTCCCAATAATTTAGATGTTTCAATGGCTCAATGTGAGCCGTAAACGATCTCTGGATTTGTTCCAGCTCTGCTATTTCTCCTGCCCTGAACGGGGCCGTCAGCACTGAGCAGTATTCTAAGTGAGGGAGCACTAGCGATTTGAATAGTGTCACCATCGGCATTATTTCCCTTGTTTTGAAAGTTCTCAATACCCACCCCGTCATCTTCCTGGCTGTTGTGATCTTTGTCTTGTTATGGTCTTTAAACGACAGATCAGCAGACATAATTATTCCCAAGTCCTTTACGTGTTCCTTTCGTTCTATGTGGTGACCCTCTTGCGTTTTGTATATAGTGTTCCTTTTGAGTTCTTCATTTTTCCATACCTAAGCAGCTGAAACTTATCACCATTGAACGTCATGTTGTTCTCCACTGCCCATTGGAAGACCTTGCTTATGTCCTCCTGTAATTTTTCAGTGTCCTCTACCGTAGTGACTTTCATGCTTATTTTAGTGTCATCTGCAAATGATGATACAAAAGTGTGCTGGGTGTTTTTATCTATGTCTGCTATGAGGATGAGAAACAGCAGAGGCGCCAGGACAGTGCCTTGGGGCACTGAGCTTTTGACCTCGCTGATGCTGGATCTTGCCCTGTTCACTACTACTTTTTGTGTTCTTTGTGTTAGGAACTCAAAAATCCATCTGCCTACCTTCCCCGTAATGCCTATGGCCCTCATTTTGTGCGCTATCACTCCATGATCGCATTTGTCAAACGCCTTTGCAAAATCTGTGTATACTGTTAGGAAAAAGTACCTTTAAATAACTACTGCCCCGAACCTGCCCCTTGAAGGACATGAACAGAATAGCAGCAGCAGCAAAGGTTTGCACACAAATATAAGAGTAACCTAAACAGGACTCATTCAAACCATTTGTTTGACATAAAAGTGATAAAGAATTGGAATGAGCAGAGCAATCTTACAGTAGATGAGGATTTCTCACCAGGGGGTCATAATAGATAAGACTTATTTTACGTCAGCCGATCGAAAATTAAGAAACGGGACGAAGGGCTAGATCTCCCCCCTCTCCCACCAAACTTAAATAGGTACTTACGAATGAGTATTAACAGATGACTCATGTTTTCTCTAGTAGGCAGCTAGCGACAGATGATAGGCTGTTGAGGCAGTCTGAGAGACGAGACGAGAGTAATTATATTCTGCGACAGCGAAGGGAGGAGCAGAGTAGAGGAACCAGATAAATGGTGTCTTTCAAAAACTAAAAAAAAGGACGAAAGATTAGAGAAACATGAAGCTGGATAAGAACAACAAAGGCTGAAGTGAAAGGAAAGAAGAACAGGGCAAAAGAAAACGAAGGACTGTGAGAACAGATAATGAGGCGAGATAAAGGAGGGAACCAGCAGAATGAATTGAGGACAATAGGAGAGGGACAGGTGAAAGAGTGAGGAAGAGAAAGACCGTTCAGTGGACAAAGGGAAAACAGTAGAAAGGAAACGGCAGGACTTTCTTCCAGAGAGGCGTGGTGGTCTGTCCCTCTCCCTCAACACTTACACTCCACTCCTCCCTTCTCTTCTTTTATTCATGTTAAATGTCTCCCAGGTAGACTGAAGCACAGATTATTTACAAGGGGTCATGAATTGATGAATAGATCTCGACAACTTTTAATAATTACTACATAGTTTTCAGTACTCTAGTGTGGGTTAGTACCTACCTGGAGGTAGATGAATGGTTCAGAGAACCGACAAGTTACCTACCTGGAGGTTGTTTTGGGGATCAACGCCCCCGCGACCCGGTCCATGATCAATATAAACTTCGCGTTATCACTGATCAATGCCGTTTCAACTGATGTATTGAAACCTGGCATATGCGGTACATTCTTACTGAAAATGGATGAATGTAGTAATTCTGTGTTATTTAAAGTATGTAGAATGCCATTTTGATTTTTCTTTGTATAGATTATTAATGCTGGTATGTATGGTGCTTCCAGGCAGCGTTGCTATACATATTTGAAGAATGTTTATTGTTTGTTTTACCTTATGGATTGACATATGTATGTATGCACGTACACAATCACAAGACATTAATAAAGATGATCAAGGCCTTCAATCTTTTTTTTTTTATCTGAGGCTAGGTCAGTGGCACAAGGCGTTTGTTCCTTCTTGCAAACTGCTGATCTGTTTGGATTTTCATGCACAACAGACTCTTAAGAGTTTAAAGAGAATGGGGTGAAAAACACAAAACATCTTGTGAGCGACAGTTCTGTGAGCGAAAACGCCTTGTTCATAAGAGAGGTCAGAGGAGAATGGCCAAACTGGTACCAGCTGACAGGAAAATGACAGTAACGCATTACAACAGTGGTATGCAGAAGAGCATCTCCAAGTGCACAACACGTCGAACCTTGAAGTGGATGGGTAACAGCAGCAGAAGACCAAACCGGGTTCAACTCTTGTCCCCTGATGAAAAGCAGGGGCGCCACGAGTACACTGAGAGACAACACCATAAGTGTCCGGGGCCCAAGACTGTTCAACTGCCTCCCAGCATACATAAGGGGGATTACCAATAGACCCCTGGCTGTCTTCAAGAAGGCACTGGACAGGCACCTAAAGTCAGTACCTGACCAACCGGGCTGTGGCCCGTATGTCAGTTTGCGTGCGGCCGGCAGTAACAGCCTGGTTGATCAGACCCTGATCCACCATGAGGCCTGGTCTCAGACCTGGCCGCGGGGGCGTTGACCCCCGAAACCCTCTCCAGGTAAACTCCAGGTAAGGACGGGAAGGCAGGTGTCGATGACCAACACACACACACACACACACACACACACACACACACACACACACACACACACACATATATATATAATATATATATATATATATATATATATATATATATATATATATATATATATACATATAGTATATCTGTCATGCCGAATAGATAAAATTGGTCAGTTAGCAAGAACTCGTTTAAAATTAAGTCCTTTCTAAAATTTTCTCTTATACATTTAAAGATATATTTTTTCATTTATGTTTATGTAAAAATTAATATTTTTGTACTAAAAGAACCATAGAAAACTTGCCTAACTTTGTTATAACAAGCGCAATTTAATTTAGCCTAATCCAACTAAATATATTTTAGATAAGTTTACCATAATTTAATAATAAACAAACACAATGAAATATATTTTTTTCGTTAGGTTCAGAAATATTTTTGCGAAATTATTGCATACACAAATTTTCGCTTGCCTTATTCGGCAAGAAGAGCGTTGCTATTTAATCCAAAATCGCAAGTTTTACCTATTCGGCACGACATATATATGAAGGGATGGTTCACTGTTGCTAACTTATTATTCGTATGCATCAGCGTAAGTTAATTTACGTCTACATACCTGGAGTGTTCGCAAAGTCACCGCGTCCTCTGCGGCCTGATCGATCAAGCTGTTAGTAAAATAAGGTGCTTCTCAAAATATATAAACCAAAAATGTAAATTTGAACATTGCATTCAGAACAGATTTTTATGTAAAAGATATAGAAAACTACTGATTTTGAGCGAGGGGAACAAAGTGTAAGGAAAAAAAATATAGAAATATGTTTAGATGATACTTAAGGAAAATGGGTGTCAGTAGAGTCTGAATGGCATGGCCAGTAGACCCATATAAAAGGTTTATGTTACTGGAAATGTGCGTGTGTTTGGCAGGAGGTCGGCAGGAAGTCTGACATTACACCTACTCGACCTTGGAGGATGAAATGGCGTGAAAGGGCACTTCGCATGGGAATATATACGTGTTTGGGGAATATACTCTTTACGTTGGTGTAGGAGAAAAATGGTATATATTCGAAAACGTTTTTTTTTTTTCCAGCACAAGTGATTTCTTAGCCTTGGAATTATTTATAAAACTAGCATTTCAAGTTTCATACCTAAATTTTGGTAAATTTTGGTTTCTTTTAGTTTTGCTCATTCTATTCTTAAAAAAATGCTACCTCGTTTAATTAGATCAAAAGTATATAATACAGTTGATGAATAAGACACACTTGCTATATTTGGGTATCTATTTGATACCCAGATATCAATCTAGTCATTATATTGATACAGCCCTTAGTGGGCGAAACATCTCTCAGATAACTAGGTGTTGCTGATGTCTTACTCAGTAGCTAGGCTCATTATTGAAACCTAAGAAAACAGTGATCTCTTCCTCTATAGACTGGGCTGGGGAGACAATAGTCTCTGAAAACCTTCTTCCTCTCATCAAAGGTGACCCGGTTTCCGAGGGGAAGGAGTCTTGTTAACATGATGGTGCCACGCCATTGTTCGACTTCGAGTGGTGTTCACGCAGGTTCAAACCAGACTTCACAATCGACGCAAGGTTCTTCAAGCCAGATAGTTGGTATTTCGTTATGAATGTCTTGCGTTTGAGAGTATTAGTCTTCATCTTCTTGGACTATGGGAAGAACGGCTTTTTTCAGTGTTTGCATGTGTTGCAAGAACCTTGGGAGATAATGAAGTACATTGTGTAAGATGTGAGGTATTGTTGGTGGCATCAGTAGAGAGCCGGGGCGTAGACTCCGCTGACAACCTTGGCTTAGTCATCAATGGTTGAAGACAGCCTCCCTCCCTCACACCGTATATAAGTAGCATATTATTTCTAACGAAGTATGTGGCTGCAGTTTCTTACACACTGCCATATCCTCCTTTTTTTATGTGATTTGGTTGACCAGGCAAGCACCAGGCA
The DNA here is from genome assembly GCA_009830355.1 of Cherax destructor. NCBI lineage: Eukaryota > Metazoa > Arthropoda > Malacostraca > Decapoda > Parastacidae > Cherax > Cherax destructor. The sequence goes on along the minus strand of WNWK01002010.1, from coordinate 188,448 downwards.
AGCCTTGTCCAGAGCAGAGCTGCTGGAGTAGGAAAATTCTCGAGACCTGTCAAACGGTATAACAAGTAGATACTTTCAGCTAACTATACGTAAATATATGAGACATTAGACTAAAGTGACATAACTTCACCTAAAATAACTAATATTTAATGTTATAGCCGACCTAAATCGTTCAGAAAGTGACGCACCTCAGTAAGTAATGAGATGTAATTTGAAGACGGGTTGGTGAAGGAAATGTATTTTCCTTCTGGTGGGGAAGGAGAGGAATACTAGAATCTTATTGTCGTGTTCCTGTTGTGATACTGGACGATATCCTGTGTGTGTATCCATTTATTGTGGAGGGGGAACACTAGAAGATGATGGCTGTGTTCCTGTTGTATTTACCTTTGGTATACCTTTGGTATTTACCTTTAGTATACCTTTGACGAGGCTCGAATTTTCCTACTGCAGCCCGGCCGTGTACCAGCTGATACCGGACGATGTTGTGTGTGCCTGTTAGTTACCATTTGTCAGAGGAACTTGTTAATAGACACTTGGCCAGTTTATAGTGGTGTGTGAATAAGTAGAATGGACAGGGACTCGAACCGTGGTCCATCCGAGTAGCTGACCCGTGATATATTCATAGTTTAGGAATTAACAGCAATATAATTGAAGCACGAAGTGTTTCCCGCCGATGGATGTTGTCGTTCGTGGTGGGAAATCCTTCCCAAGTACATGACGTCATAGGTCACTTGTTCACGGCGGGTCCCTCACCCTTCCGAGATGAATGCCGTCCCTAATTGGTAACGTGAGCACTCTGAACGGGCTCTTTTAAGGTTCAACAGTAACCTGTAGGTGGCGTCGGAACTGCTCAGTGGCTTCGCCGTCATTTGCAAGATCTCTGTCTCGTCCCCACTTAGACGTAGTGACGTGGGTGTGTTAGATCCGGGTTTGTGTGGTTGTCGTGGTAGAGGGTTGGTTGCGTTGATGGGTAGGTGGTATATTGAGCAGGTGTTGCAGTGTGAGGATATCTCAGGTGGTGCTGATATGGGGGATATCTCAGATGGTGCTGGTGGTATGGGGGGTTATCGCAGGTGGTGGTGGTGTTGCTATGCGGGAATATCGCAGGTGGTGCGTGTACAGGAACAGTGATTTAGATTCAGAAGGTTCAGTAGTCATATAGGTGATGTGCGGATAGTAACAGCGTATATGCGGAGGTATGTAGGAAGCGGAGGATGGAGCTTCCACCGGTTCTGGCACTAAATACCCCTCATGGGTTTAGTACTTGAACGAATATATAGTACAGTATTGTGGCAAGCATTACTGTTACGAGAATTACTGATGGTAGGGGGTTGACCCTCGCCAGGTAGTCCCTCAGGTAGGTAAGACTGACTCCTGGAGTATACCTGGAGAGGGTTCCTACTCCTCAAGAGAAGTAGGAAAACTACCGAAACACGTCACAGGTAAATCGCAGGAGGCGAGTGTGAAACGAAAATCCTTTAAAATGCTTTACAGTTTGTTAGGTTTGCTGTTTTTTTTTTCTATTCAGAAAATAACGGCAAGTAAATCTTATAAACTTTATAAATTCTGAACGTGTGTCAAACCACCCACCAAAAATGGGGAAAATGGTTGGCAAAGCTTTTCAGAATCGCTACATCATCAGGCTACATCATCAGGCTACATCATCAGGCCAGAACACATGAAAATATAAGAGAGAGAAAAAGAGGTAAAATGCAGGGAACTTGACGTAAAGCCCGTCGGCTTTAACTGAATACCCTGCATTGTTTCCTACGTTTTTTTTCTCTAATTATCATATATTCTGGGCTGATGACGGATCTTTAGGTATTTTGAAACGCTTTGCCAGCCATTTCTGGAGGCTGTTTTGGCGTTCAGTTTTTACGAGTCAGTTGATTTTTGTTATATTAGGTTCGCATTACTTTCCTGTATGTAATATTTCCTTTGTAATCTAGGAGGCCTGGTCCGAGACTGGGCCGCGGGGGCGAAGATTCCCGTAACAGGCCCACAGGTCACAACTGAGGGACGGGCAGGTCCACAGGTCACAGCTGAGACGGGCAGGTCCACAGGTCAAAGCTGAGAGACGGGCAGGTGCTCCATTAAGAGAGGCAACGTGGAGGGGTGGCAGGTTCACAGGTGAAGCCTCCGGGTCTCCTGCTAATTACACCTGACGGTGGAGAGGTTATATATAGCCCCCCGGTGAGGACGTCCCACCAGCGGGTCAACACCACAACAATGTGACCGGAGCACATCTTGAGAACCCAGGGCTCTACACGTTCTCTTCCTTGTTCTGAACTCAAAGACTCTTCATGTTCTCTAATTATAAACCTAAATCTACATATTACCTTAACAACGTACTGCAGTGAGATATATGGGAGGCAATGTAAAATGTGAACCCATTGGTTTGGCAGTAGTTGTGGATAAAGGAGGTTTGAGGTTGGCGATTGGAGGTGGAGTGGATCCGGGTAAGACCATTTCTTGGATACAGTCACGTAGAAAATTGTGCCTATTGTGGATAAGTGGAACAACCTCCCAAGTAGCGTCACTGAAGCGAGAACTTTGGGTAGCTTTAAAAATAGGCTAGAGAGGTACATGAGTAGGTGTGACTTGGACCTGTCTGACATGAGTCAGTAGGCCTGCTGCAGAGCTGCAGAGCTCCTCTAGAACATAAGAAGGAAAAATGCCGCAGGCCTACTGGCCCATGCGAGGCAGGTCCAATTCTCCCACCGACTCAAGCCAATGCCTTGACCTGGTCAGGTCAGTCACATTTACTTAAGGGAGGAGCACGGCATCTGATCTAGTAGCACAAGCTAGTCAGGTCCAACTCACACCCACTCTATCCTCATGCTCTCAGATCCTTAAAAGTAGGGAAGCCGTCGGCACATTACGAGAACACTGCATTAACATCCGTGAGCATAGACCGCAGATACCTTTGAAGAGTTTCGAGAGTTTATCTACTCTCTGAGCCCGGCCATGGGCCAGGCTCGTCTGGTGCTTGCCTGGTCAACCAGGCTGTTGCTGCTGGAGGCCCGCTGCCCAACATATCCATCACAGCGTGGTTGATCTGGCACCTGGTGAAGATACTTGTCCAGTTTCCTCTTGAAGGCTTCTACACTGGTTCCAGCGATGTTTCGGATATCTTCTGGTAAGATGTTGAATAGTCTGGGACGATATCAGAAATATTTCCGGAACAAGTGTAGAAGCCTTGAAGACGAACTAAATCGCTATCTCCGCCCAGTGCCAGCTCTACTGAGTTGCTGCCAGCAGCAACAGCATGTTGACTCGGGCAAGCAGAAGTAGGAAGACTTGAAATCGGTCACAGGTATATCACAGGCACACAAGTTTTTTTAAATTGCCTTCTTTGTTCTGAACTCTCTCAACTTCGATGTTTCCATGGTTCTCTGGTTCTTGTTGAGCTACTCTGGGTACGTGTTATGGCACATGGACGATACCTTTCTTAGATCGTGTACCGACTGAAATAAATCTCGTTCTCATGCTGGGCGACGTATGGGCAAGTCTCCTGACAAAAGCTGCTTAGGTTCACATAACAGTAAATGAGCACCTAGGAAGGCTGTTGTGCTGCTGATGCGGTAGCAACAGCCCCTGGCATTGCCCTAAGGTTGGCATTAGACGTCCTTAATTAACATAGTAAATGCTTAGTTTTTTTTAATCAGGTCCGCTGATTGCATTGTAACAGATCCATTGTCTTATTTGACTGATAGGAGAAAGTTACATAATAACCATATGTAAAGTCATTTAAGGGTGTGAAACGATGAATAACGAATATTTTTAGTAAATTTCAACGGAACTAGAGGTCAAAGAAACAAAAAATGCTGGAGACGAAAGGACGCTAAAAACTGTTTTTTTTCCAGGGTGAAAATTAGACGGGAAAAATAAACACATAAGCAGTATGGAAAAATAAACATCTGGGTATCTTTATTGTAGACGTTTCGCCCTCCAGTGGCTTTATCAATACAGATTCTAGGACATAACTTGGAGACAGTATGGATTAAAAGAGGAGGTGGTAACTGTTATAACCATTGTAAATCTAAAAAAAAAAAATACTTTATTACTGGATACAGGATATCACGAAAATAGTTCTGCTCTTCTAGCTATAAATTGGTAATTAAAAACAAGTGATTATTAGCGGGGTTTATTAGACATTTATTTGCGCGTATGTGCGCGAGTGTGCTTCCGTCTACACCTGTGTATTTGTGCAGCCGTAGGCGTCCGTCGAAGCCATGTAATATTTAGTAAAAATAAGTATCTTGCGTGATTGCTTTCGTGCCAGAGAAGGACTAAATAACTGCTTACGTCAAGCTTACTGATGGACGAAGCACTCGTATATATTTTATTAGGCATCCCTAAAGGGATACCTTAAGTGCTTGACTGAATATTATTTTTCCTTCTTCCAAGGTTTTCGTTCAGAATGATTAAGACACACGTGTGCTACAGTTGCATATCTTTATTTCTGAAACGTTTCGCGAACACAGTAGAAGAAGTCTACTGTGTGGGCGAAACGTTTCAACAATAAAGATACCCAACTGTTGCACATGTGTCTTAATCATCAACATATCAGTATTTTATACCATTTTCAACATAACACATTCTCGTTCAGAACTTGAGAACGCCTCATTCGATCGGCTTCAATTTTTTACTTGGTGTATTGAAAGTAAGGAAAGATTGCTGGTGGTGGTGGCAAGTTCAGGCGCCCTCTTGTCAATCATACACAGACCATCACTGGTTTTGGTTTCTCTTCACTAAATTTGGAACACTTCTTCTGACGGGCTTCAGACATTCAATACTGGTGTATCCTACTTAGTAGAAGGTTGCGATTGTTATTGCAATGTGTAGATGCCATTTTTTAAATGGTGTTGTATTATTTAATGTCCAATAATAATGAGTATCCCTAATCTGAATGGCTTCAGTCGTTAATAGCGGATCCATCGTATGAGAAAGATAGTACTCTATAATTGTAGGTTGTATAAACCACGGTACGGGTGGGGTTTGAATCCATGGCGAGTGAGTGGTAAAACTCCAGGCCAGTGCGTAAGCCACTGGGCCAGCTGGCTACAAGAAGATTCATCCAATTAGGTATGTTTATACACCATAGGGAGGTAAGCATGGCCCTCCCCCCCACTGTGACCACAAATGAATCTTTCGTCAGCGTTGTAGGTTGTATAAATTGTAATTTACCGATAGACTAACATATTGTAGTTAAATGAAATCGATGCATTGCATGCGACATCTGGAGGTGTCTCCTGGTCAACTTCAAACTCTGAGCGCTGGCTTGTTTTGCTCATTCGAAAATTCGCGTTGTAATTGGACCGCATAAGCCCCAGTTTGACAGTTTCCTTAAACAAATTGTAATACTGAATTTGATTCAGTAGTTGGAAAATGCCACATATGCATATTTTTGTATTTTGCTGCATTAGAATTTTTGTGACAGTCTGCACAGGCTGTGATAAATATGTGGGTCAGCGGACCAGCAGTAGCAACAGCCTGGTTGATCAGGCAAGCACCCGACGAGCCAGGCCCATGGCCGGTCTCTGTGAGTAGAAAAACTCGGAACTCATCAAAGGTAAATGTATTATTTATTTCGCGTGCATTGAAGTAGAGGGGGCTGGGCGTATGAGGAACGGGGATATCTTTCTCTGATCACGCAGTGGACGAAATAAGTCTTGTATATTTATTTTTTTAACGAGAGAGAGAAAGTGAGCGAACGAGAGTGTCCGAGGCAAAGAGCAATGGAACATATTGAAATTTTATTTTATATCAAGGCAGATTTTATAACTAGTTTGGCTGAAAAGTTTCCTTTATGGCAGTGTGATCACCGAGGCTGAGACACCACCACTCATCTCCACTAAATTTACACCTTGGTTATATTTGACCATTACATAATCACTTCGATTATTTTTTGCTTGTACTCGCCGATTTGTGTTTGCGAGGGGGGTGATACTTAGGTCCTAGGCCCTGCCTTCTAGTTCACCCTGATCGGCATCACTCACTTCTGGCCTCTTGTGGCTTATACCTACTCTTGAAGCTGTGTTTTGAGTTTGCCTCCACCACTGCTTCATCCAAGTTCATTCCACTTTTGAACCACCCTGAGACTAAAGAAATACTTCCTCACATCCCTATAGGTCATCTGTCTTCACGCTGTAAGACCCTTGTAGATTTAGCGCTTCTTTTTGATAATAATAATAGTTTGTCTTCAGCTTTCACTTGTCGGTTAGGTGACAGGACACAAGTGCAGCTAATGCGACATTTTATTGTGACGGGGTGGATAATGAGAACTTTCAAAACAAGGGAATTAATGCCACTGATGGAGCTATTCAATTCGCTTGTGCTCTGTCGTTTAGAGTATGTTCAGTGTTGACCGCCCCGTTCAGGGCTGGGGAGAGATCAGAGCTGGAACAGATAGATCATTTATGGTACTCATAGAGCCAGTAAAGCATTTAAATTACTGGAAACTCCCCAGAGTCCTAAATATGCATTCCCTGGAGTAAAGGAGACAGACAGAGACAGACAGAGACAGAGACAGACAGAGACAGACAGAGACAGAGACAGACAGAGACAGACAGACAGAGACAGACAGAGACAGAGACAGACAGAGACAGAGACAGACAGAGACAGAGACAGACAGAGACAGAGACAGACAGAGACAGAGACAGAGACAGAGACAGAGACAGAGACAGACACAGACAGAGACAGACACAGACAGAGACAGAGACAGACAGAGACAGAGACAGAGACAGAGACAGAGACAGAGATGGTAATATATTCCTGGAAAGTATTTGAGGGCTTAGTCGCAAATCTGCACACTCACATAATAACATACTAGAGTGAGAGATATGGGAGGAAGTGTAAAATAAACCCTGTGAAAAGTAGGGGAGCCATGGGCACAATAAGATAACGTATCAACATCTGTGACCCCAGACTATTCAACATTTTACCAGAAGATGTCAGAAACACCGGTGGGAGAAGTGTAGAAGTCTTCAAGAGGAAACTGGATAAATATCCAGCGCCAAATTAAACAGGCTATGTTGGATATGTAGGCCAGTGGGCCGCCAGCAGCAACAGCCTGGTTGATCAGGCAAGCACCAGACGAGTCTGGCCCAAGGCCGGGCTCCAGAAATATACAAACTCTTGAAACTCATCAAAAGCATATCACAAGTATTTGTGGATGGAATCTTGTGTGATGGAGCATGTCCATCAGGAAGGAGTGAGTGTTGTCTAAGTCCGGTGCAAGTGTATAGGTTGTTTCAAGAAGAGGTCATCAGTCACACTAGGACAGGTCACATACCAGGGCGCAGTTAGCGGACGAAGGGTCAAGGATCCGCTAATTGCATTACAATGGGTAAAACCGACAAGTATGTTAGAAAGACTAAAGCTCTAGCTAAGACACAATAGCTCGATGAAGCGTCTGATGTACGAAATGTGTCCTTAATAAAGGTCCTAGTTACCACATAAATGTTTTTATGTACTACTACGTATACTAAATGTCCCACATGGATTTAACGCTTCAAGAAATAAAATGCACTCAGTACAGTTCAGTAGTGAAGCTGTGTAACCACTCATGAAATCGTAATGACATGATTGCAAACAAACCATACCTGAAGTTTTTCGACTCACTCGCCACGAGTTCAATTCCTGCCCGTAGTATGGTAAGCTACCTACCTGGAGGGCATTCCGGGGATCAACGCCCCCGCGGCCCGGTCCATGACCAGGCCTCCTGGTGGACCAGGGCCTGATCAACGAGGCTGTTACTGCTGGCAGCACGCAGTCCAACGTACGAACCAAAACCCGGCTGATCTAGCACTGACTTTAGGTATCTGTCCAGCTCCCTCTTGAAGACAACCAGGGGTCTATTGGTAATTCCCCTTATGGCTGGTGGGAGGCTGTTTAACAGTCTTGGGCCCCGGACACTTAGTGTTTTCTCTTAGTGTACTAATGGCGCCTCTACTTTTCACTGGTGGTATGTTGCATCGCCTGCCAAGTCTTTTGTTTTCGTGGGGAGTGATTTCTGTGTGCAAATTATGGACCAGTCCCTCCAGAATCTTCCAGGTGTAGATTATGATATATCTCTCTCGCCTGCGCTCCAGTGAGTACAAGTCAAGTGCTTCCAGGCGTTCCCAGTAGTTAAGGTGTTTGATGGAACTTATACGTGCAGTAAAGGTTCTCTGTACATTCTCTAGATCTGCAATTTCATTTGCCTTGAATGGGGATGTTAATGTACAGCAGTATTTCCGCCTTGAGAGAACAAGTGATTCAAAAAAGATCATCATTGGCTTGACATCTCTTTGTAATGTGAATAGTGAACGTGTGCGTGATGTACCATGTTTACTCCTATTTCTCTTTCCCACTCTACTCTAAGAATTCACTCATTCTTGCATAATCACCCTATATTGTTCCATTCCTTGCCTGTTTTCTTCTCTCTTCACTCAATCCTCACCTCCCTCAGGTAGTCGAAACATAGCACATTGAAGTTGCTGATTTCTAGTTCTTCATATTCAGTTTCCTCTACGTCCGCTTCACTAAGTGTGTTTGTGTGTGTTGGGGAGGAAGGGGGGGGGGGTAAGTGCTTGCCTTTGTGTCGGTGAGCCGCGGGTGTTCGTGTTAGTGATAACTAGTTAAGAATGTGGCCGGGGGTGTTACAGTGAGGTGGAGGGTTAGGGTGGTGGTGGTGAGGGTGAGGATGGTAGTCAGGGTGGTGGTGGTGAAGGTGAGGATGGTAGTCAGGGTGAGGGTGAGGATGGTAGTTAGGGTGAGGGTGAGGATGGTAGTTAGGGTGAGGGTGAGGATGGTAGTCAGGGTGATGTTTTTGATGAGTGAACCCCTCACGTGCCGTCTCTTGTCTCTCACACTATAGCAAACCTTACCTAAGCTAACTACAATACACACCCAAGCCATGACACCCTCCCCGCTACCACAATTGGTTTCCTACACACACAGTATGATATCCATATATTTCGTAGCACACTTCTAAATTACCCGTGAAGAACCTGGACCGCGCCGCCGGTCACTACTTCGTTCTGTTTGACGTTACATTCTACGAAGCAAAACCAGTTTTTCATTGTAAAATTTTAGTTTAAATTTTTGTCTCGATGAGTGGACTAATTTATTGGACATCTCTTCTGCATCCTTTTCAAGAAGAGCACCAAAATAAACACAGCGAGAGATTTCTGAACCTACCTGTGGTCTCTCCACACACACACACACACACACACACACACACACAAAATACTGAGAGGAATTGACAAGGTGGACAGAGACAGAATGTTCCAGAGATGGGACACAGCAACAAGGGGACACAGTTGGAAGTTGAAGACTCAGATGAATCACAGGGATGTTAGGAAGTATTTCTTCAGTCACAGAGTTGTCAGGAAGTGGAATAGTTTGGGAAGCGATGTAGTGGAGGCAGGATCCATTCATAGCTTTAAGAAGAGGTATGATAAAGCTCATGGCGCAGGGAGAGTGACCCAGTAGCGGCTAGTGAAGAGGCGGGGCCAGGAGCTATTACTCGACCCCTGCAACCACAACTAGGTGAGTACACGCACACACACACAGGCAGGGCGAGACGTATGGGCAAGTCTCCTTACACCCGTTGCCTCTGTTCACCTAGCAGTAAATAGGTACCTGGTTGTTAGTCGACTGTTGTGGGTCGCATCCTGGGGGATGGTCAATGCTACAATGTCTGAGAGACTCGAACTCCCTCAAATGACCTAATTGTTCTCACTCAGTGAGTGAGAACCAGTGAGGTAATAGGTGAGTGTACACACACCTACCTACCTACCTACCTCCATCTTCACCTCAAATTTGCCAGACTTTATAGGCAAGGTTACATCTAGAATTATTATGTTCTTTATATTTAGTTTTTAATTATATATTCTATCTTAAAAGCTTTCTTGTTGTGTAAAGAAGATTGTCACTTCACAGCTAACCGACAAATTAGAGATAATTCATAAGATGCTGCTGAATATGCTGGACCATCAAGTTAGAGAGAGAGAGATAACGTAGCTGTTAATTGATATCTAATTATTTAAAACAAAATTGAGTTCATATCTAATGATATCAGCTAAGTCCAGAACTGAGAGCATATTCAAGTTGTGTAAGGAAGTTTCTTTATATTACCACATTTAAAGGTAGAATCTTGGTCGTATTCTGATACACAGTGTGACTCAGGTGGACACACGTGTAGGTGGACACACGTGTAGGTGGACACACGTGTAGGTGGACACACGTGTAGGTGGACACACGTGTAGGTGGACACACGTGTAGGTGGACACACGTGTAGGTGGACACACGTGTAGGTGGATACATGTGTAGGTGGACACGTAGGTTAGGTAAGGTTCGTCAGGAAACAGGACAAGTGTTTTCTGACACGGTTCTTAGTCATATGATGACCCGCAGCTGGAGCTTTTGGTCATCTGACCGAGGCCTTCCGTTGGCTTACCGGTCCACCCCTTTAATTAAAAAATATGGCCATGATTATAACGGTCTAGCAGCGTTCACTTGTTCATTCCTTGTTAAGTCAAATTACTCCTTATATTTTTTTTATATGCATCAGTGACGTTTCATAGTGATTTGTTGACCTCTTTTGTACAAGATGGTTGATTTCGTACAAGTGTTTTTCAGAAGCACCTCTGTAACGAGAGGTCTTAAGTTCCATCATAGACAGTGAAAGTTAACCAATGTTGATTGTTTGGCTATTTCGAAAGCTTAAAATTTGAGCTGTATATTGCGTTTTATCTTTTCCCTATTTCATATTTTATTTGATCAAGTCTTTCAGAAAGATGGAGGGATTACCTTTTATTGACTAGAAGTGTGGGAGGGCACATCAGTGTGTGTGGGGGGAGGGCACATCAGTGTGTGTGGGGGTGGGTCGCTCCCTCCGCCATAGAAAGTTGTAAATGGTGAGAGAACCGCATGATTTCCTGCCCAATTATGGTTCCTGTTACCCCCACCCCCAGCGCTTCTCCCCTTGTCCATCCCTCTCACCACGTGTTCCTTTCTCCACCCCTTCCGGTGCCCCACCCACCCACTCACTCACCCCCCCGCACACCCACCCACCCATCATCACTCACAGCCTATTTCCTCCTCACATACTACCACGCTTCCGGTACGTCGGCCTGTACTTGCACTTAAAACCTTGGTTGTCGCTTGTACTCTGTAGGTTGATGGTACCAAGCCAGCATGCTAGCTACGTACCACTACCTTCATTTCTGCAGTAGTCCCCTCCTTCCCTGCCTCTATACTTAACTAACTCCCCTTCTTTCATTACTAGTTCCCTGCCTCTCCTTCTTTCTTTCCTTACTACTTCTCTCTTCCCTCTTTTCCTTGCTCACTTCTCTCTACCTCCCTTCTTTCCTCATCACTTTCCTTTTCCCCTCGCTCCTTTCCATATAACATCCTCCCTCCCACTGGCCATTCTCTTCCGGTTGGAGTTATCAAGGCGAGCCCAGCTGTGTTTTTATTAAGGTGTGATTACATTTGAGTTGTAGGCGGATGCTGCAGTTGTTTGGCAAGTGTCATTACCTAGTTGAGTTAGGTCTTTATTTTTACATGTTCTACCCCGGCACTGTCGTTCAGTAAGTGCGATTTTAATCTCCCTCTTAGAACAGTCTACATGTGTGTATGTAACCTGCACGCTTTAGCATACTTCACGGCTAACAGAGACAAGGTGGACTGCCTACACGCAAACTACCATCTACGCAAACATACGACCTTTGCAGACTCTTGAACGTGTCGTGCAGGTGTGAGCTTTAAGCGAAACGTCTGCATTGCGTGTCTTCATGCGAACAATGTCTTTTTATTGTCGTACTGTCACAGACGGCAGAATCGACTCAGTTCTCAGTTTGTTGACATTGGTTTTTACCAAGAATCAAGACTGGTGTCAACAATAGCATATAGCACTGCTGATATATGCAATGTACATCACACATGGGACTATTATTGATGCTCCGCTTCCCTACCTTCATATTACACGATCCTAAGACAATTTATTTTACCATTTCATCTGTTTTCTCCGGACTGTTTCTTTCGTACATACACTTTTGTAAACTTAGTGTATACTCAGTCATTGACTTGTGATGTTATTGAAATTTCTTTCAAACTCCATTAAACATTAATAATATTGGGTTTGCATTGCGATTTCAGTGAAGTTCTTATTTTGTTGCACTTAACTGCCTGCTACCTACCTGGAGGGCATTCCGGGGGTCAACGCCCCCCCGGCCCGGTCCATGACCAGGCCTCCCGGTGGATCAGGGCCTGATCAACGAGGCTGTTACTACTGGCCACACGTAGTCCAACGTACGAACCACAGCACGGCTGATCCTGTACTGACTTTAGGTACCTGTCCAGCTCCCTCTCGAAGAAAACCAGGGGTCTGTTGGTAATTCCCCTTATGGCTGGTGGGAGGATGTTGAACAGTCTTGGGCCCCCGACATTTATTGTTTTCTCTTAGTGTACTAATGGCGCCCCTACTTTTCACTGGGGTGTATGTTGCATCACCTGCCAAGTCGATGCACTTTAAGAAAAGAAAATTTAAAATTATTAACCCAGGTTAATCTAAGAAAGTCAAGCTGTGTGGCTTTATTCTGTTGTGCTCTTTAGTTCTCCTTTTTTTAGAATGCGACTCGCATTCAATTCACTAACTCTTAAGTATGTATTTAAGTGAACGTGATCAGCAGGTGTAAGGAGAATTGCCCATATTTGAACCACACCGCTATTGTATTTGGCTGGCGATTGTGTTCATCAGCACATTAAACATATGGCTGTGCACATCATTTTGGAGTATATTCCATGAAACAAGACTTAGTTTTGTCTCCTGGATATTCTTTAATACACTTTGATTGCATGTCTTTAACTCCAATTCCTTCTAATTCATGAAATATGGCTATACTTTGGGCTTTGTCGAAGAACTCTTTTAAGTCAACGAAAGTTGTGGTTGTGTTTTCTTATGGTAGTGATGGTGAGGTGTGATGATACTGGCTGTAGTTTTTTGTAGTGATTGTGGGGAGACTGGAACTAACATTGGATGTGGTTTTAATTGTGATAGTGAGGATGCATAGTGTTGGCTATTGTGATTGTGATTTTATGTAATGGTAAAGAGTTTTGGGGGGTATTAGTTGTAGTTTTAGTGGTGGTTGTGATGGGTGAAGGAGTGTGAGTGATACCTGATAGCTGTAGGATGCTTTCGTGGGACAGCGCCCCCGCGGCCCGGTCTTAGACAAGGCCTCCCGGTGGATCAATGCCTGATAACTAGACTATTACTGATTGCGATATACAGGTTTGGGACCAATCCCTTTAGGATTTTCCATGTGTAAATTGATGTACCTTTCTTCCCTACATTCCACGGAATCTTGTTGAGTGGACTTCAAGCGTTCCAAGTAGTTCAGATGTTTGATTGAATAAGCACACAAGCAGTGAAAGTTCTGTATGTTTTCTAGCTCAGCAGTCGTACTTGCCTTGAAGGTGGCCGTTAGTATATACTAGTATTCCAGCCTGGAGAGAGCAAGTGACTTTACGAGTATCATCACTGGCTTAGCATTTCTTGTCTTGGAAGTTCTAGTTATCCAGCCTATCGAATTCCTTGCGGTATCAATAGCAACATTGTTGTAATCTTTTAATGTGAGATCATCTGACATCATTACCACCAAGTTTCGCTCATGGAACTTTAGCTCTATTGACTGATTCGAGTCTGTCTTGTACTCCGTTCACTTATTATTTCCTTCATTATTCTATAGCGGAGCAATTGAACTTGTTCTCATTAAACATCATGTTGCATGAGTCCTGCTGGAATACTTGATTGATATCCGCCTGAAGATTCCCTATCTTCGACGGACACCACTCTCAGAGATTCTGGTGCCATCAGCAAAGGATTTATGTTCTTGTCACTGCTGGATATAAGAATGAGAAAAAGCTGGGCGAGTACTGTTCCTACAGGCACAAAGCTTTCCTCTGTGGTCACCTCCGGCTTCACTGTTTACTACTATTTGTTACTGACAGCTGGCCCAAGACCGGGCATAGTAGAAAAACTCTCGAAACTTATCAAAGGTACGTTAAATATACATCTGCCTATTTTTCCATTTATTAATTTTGCACGCATATTCTGCGTTATTACACCTGTTGTACTTGTGGAAGGCTTTGACAAAATCAGTGTACACTACATCAGCTTTGAGCTTGTCTTCTAATGCATCCATGTCGTAATGGTCTAGCAATTGTGAAAGGCAGGAGCGACCTGCTCTAAACCTATGTTGCAGTGGATTATGATAATGATGGAGTATAGATTAAATTAAAACAAATTTGGGTGGAGGGTTGAAATTAAGTAATCATGGCGACTAATACGAGTGTTTCCTCAGCACCGACAATGGTGCTGCTCTACAATGAATTCTTAATTGCAATTATGCATTAATGGTAAGAAAGGAGGGCTGTAGTTGCAATTGTTCTTGCGTATTAGCTTGGCTCTCACCCTGAGAGGAGGATCACAGAGCTGCCTCAAAGACTCCATCAGCTCCCTCCACGGCTGTGTTCACTTCTGTTTGTTTACATGCGTGACGTCACGGCACCCTGCAAACGCCCTCTTCGCCTGGTCGCCAAACCCACTGTTATCTTCACCAAACACACCTATATACATTTTATTGAGCATGATGACACATAAAAGTAAACAGAAGTGGACACTTGTCGATAAATTGAAGAAACCCACGTGGAGACAGAAGCAGTGCAGAAAGAGACTATATTTCGATCTCCTCCTGAGAAGAACATCTCAGACGGAGATCAAATGTACAGTCTTTTTTTCACTGTGTTTCTGTCATGTGGGTTTTCTCAGTTAACCATTGCTGTATAATTGTATTCCATTTCTTTGTCTCGATCTGTGAAAATACCTTCATAAATCTCATTTCCCGTGTGTGTGGGATAGGCCGTTCTGAGAGAAATTCCCAGTGGTTTCATCCTAGCTCTACTGGAGTGAAACCATTGATTTTACCGGCCGTGGCTTCTGAACTGCCATCAGCAAACAACCTCTTCCCCACCACTACCACCACCAAATAACCTCTTCCCCCTCCACTATCACCACCAATCATCCTATTCCCCACCACTACCACCAAAAAAACTTTTCCAACACCACTACCATCAACATGTCAATATTTTACTACTTCAGTTTTTTGACGTGATACCTAACGTCATTTTCTTGGTTTCCATTTTTAAACATTATATTATAAAGTAGATTACACAGATCAATAAACTCGCTTATTTAATCACAAGTTAGCAAATTAGAATAGCGTTCGCAGCGTTGAAATCTGCGGAGCCAGGAGCTAAGACTCGACCCCAGCAACCACATACAGGTAAGTGGATAAGCACACACACACACACACACACACACACACGGAGGCGGGGCCAGGAGCTGTGAATCTACCCCTGTAACCACAAATAGGCGAGTACACACACACACACTTCCCCTTGGCCCTCTGTTCTCTCCCTTTGTACACACAAACATCTTTGAGCAAGGCGGGTGTGTAAATAGACTTTAAGAGGACGTACGGCTGAGGTGGGGAGGTACTGACGAGGGTGGGAGGTACTGACGAGGGTGGGAGGTACTGACGAGGGTGGGAGGTACTGACCACGAATTGTTCTCTCTTCGGGATGACCTCTAACTAGACACTGCATTACCATTTCATAAGACTTTTCTGCGGTGCACAAAGGTCAAGCTTCTGACACGTGCTTATGCAAGGTAAAGGTGTAACACCTGAATACTTACAGCAGACACACACGCTTTCTAACACAATTTTTCCCTGAGTGAGAACCACAACAATTGGGTACACACAGGTACCCACTTCTACTGCTGAGTGGACATAGGTAACAAGGGTGTAAGGAAACTTGCTCATGTTTTTCCATGCTAGGGAATTAATTGATCGTTTTGCTGTAACAGTGGTGGGAGCTACTCCCGCTGCTGTTGTGGCAGTTGTTTTAGTGAATAATGCTGCTGGTGCGGTAGTTGTTGTTACTGTAGCCCACTATGTATTATAGTGGATTCTGTCACCGTTGCCGTATCGGCTATTGCGGCTTCCTTGTCCAGTTCACTTCCGGTTGAGTCATTGACTGTCCATTACGTACTTGAGATCCGTTACGATTGATTCTTTCTCAACTGATCGCAGGAAGCTCGCAACGTATACGTGTCAAGGGTAACTTTACCACCTATGTTAGCAGACTGATTTTTGTGTGGAATAACCCAAGGTTGATTGTACCATGCGGACCACTGCACACAGCATATCTTAGTGCGATCTCTACCTTGTTAGTAATGACGTCTTTAAATTCCCTAGATTCATGCCGCGCAACATAGTAACCCCATGCGTCATAGGTGATAATACACGGATACCACGCCCAGCCTCTCTAACTCTGTCTTTGACATCTCAAACACTATTGATCCTAAGAGGAAACTGAACCACTATCTCGTGCAAGTGCCAGATCAGTCAGTCTGTAGGTGTGCGGACCGTTAGAAGTAACAGCTGGGTTGATCAAACAGCAGGGCTGCGAGGGTAGTAGAGCCTTGGAAATCGGTCCCAAGTACATCACAGACTTCCCCATTATATTTCTTCACCCAGGTTAGTCACCTTCCAAGAACAACTTGATAACTTAGAATTAATTATATGTGTGTTAAGATGGTCAAGGTAATTTAACACCCTTAATACTTAAGGGAAAATTACCACCAAACTACAAGAGGAAACTTTATAAGTTGCTCAAGTCAGTTCCTCATCGGCTGTGGTGGTAACGTTCGACTGCATGATGCTAGCACCAACAATTGCAATACAATTCTCAAACCGGTCACCGGTATGTCAAAGGTGGACTCCCAAGAAGTGGCTGGTCACTGCTGCAACCACCTCAATGTCTCACATGACATTGTTCTTACAGGGATAGGAATGTCAAGGTTTAATGCCCCCACTATGGGAATTCAAGCCACTCGTACCCTTCACCTGTTGTGTGGGTATTCACGACAGGTACGTATACCCTCAGGGCGAGCTGCAGGGGTAGAACACTCAAAGCTGATCATAGGTAAGTCAGGGGCAGTGCAGAAGCAACTACACTGTCGCCTGCAGTGATACCAAAAGGAACGAACAACTACTGAGACAAGTGACACCCCCTCCTCTCCTCCCCCTTGTTGAGTGTGATTCAACTGCTGTGAGCAGCAACCTGGAAAAAAAGATATGTAAATGTTGTGGTTCTTGGAATTATCTTCCCCACGGCCCTGTCTCAGACCAGGCAAGGCCTAGGTTGGAAAGGAAATATTACAGGATTAAGATCATATTGGAAAGTAATGTTTATACTGAAGTTTGTAAGATTTATATATCTTAAGTGTTCGTGTGATGGAAAGAAAAGATTAGTAGTCCTGCCACTGTAAAAAAAAATAATTTTATACTCATATGACAAGATGGTAGTATCTACCTACATGGTTGCTATCTACCAACCTCCTACCTAACATTGTTATGCAAATTGTGTGAGAAACTTCATCCCTGCTGGGAGTGTGCCAGCTGGCTCTCTAAAATGGTGGTGTCGGAGCTATTTACCGATAACTTTTTTGTAGCTCTACGTAACTGCGTACAGTTTTTCTCACTTTTTTCTGAGAGAGAAAGTCTGGTGAGGGAGCAGAGCGTCGATGTGAAGTGATGTTCGAGGTTTTATCAAGATAAACTTGTACTCATGTGAGAGAGAAGAGCAGTCTTGATGACTCCATTGTTGACGTTAGCAACTTTCTTGGTGTTTGCATTATTGTATTGACATTCTAGGCTGTCAGTGTATCAGCATAACAACTGGATGTTAGCACATCTTCATATCAGTATATTATCACATAAACATACTAGTACATCAATGCCTCTGCTTTATTGGACCGACGACAGGTATTGAAGCTGAGTACTTTGTACTCGCCTATTTGAGTTCCTATCTGTGAATCAGTATCATTGAGTCAAGATAGTTAATTTTGTTTTGTGTTGTCAATTTTACCTGCAATAGTTTCCACTTTCTAGATGTGTCATAGTCCCCCCTCAGATCATTTTGAGGGTGGCCCATCAACCTGTGGCATCCCTACGTTGTCACCTT
This sequence comes from Cherax destructor, assembly GCA_009830355.1. Classification (NCBI taxonomy): domain Eukaryota; kingdom Metazoa; phylum Arthropoda; class Malacostraca; order Decapoda; family Parastacidae; genus Cherax; species Cherax destructor. The sequence continues at coordinate 170,367 of WNWK01002010.1, read as the reverse complement.
AACTCAGTGGTGGGGTTGGAGGAGTTTGTGCCTACGGGTAAGAGCTTCTCTGGGAGGGATACTACTCTTTGCTAAGGATACTTGTTTTATTGAAAACCCAGTGTCTTTTCGCATAAACGATGGGGCTATTTACGCTTTCGTCTGAATTTGCTGACACTTTCCAGATGGAAAGAAATAAAAAAAATCACTTAGTCCCTCGATTTATTTTTTTAAGAAAAGGCGATTATAAAACAGGCTTTTATTGTGACACATTTTACGCTGTGTAGAGCTTTATTAATTAATTGACTTGATAAAGCTTTTCACACAGATGAAACGTTGTCACGATACAACTTTCTTTGCACCTGCGTTATTACTTCATTAGTGTAGGCAGTATGCTGCTGTATTCTGTCTTTCGTAACTGGTGCCACTTGTTCGAACTCGCTGATAGTGTTTATCTGTTGTGTTATTATTTGTTTCAGTGATGTAAATTTCTGCATTACGACTTGTGTTTGATATTGATGGTTGTAATCAACTGTAGTCCAAAGGTCTAGACAGTTTTGGAGACAGCAAAGACAGTAGTGAAGACAGTAATGGAGACCAAAACTGAGCTGGGAGAAAGTGGATTCCCCATTGCCATTCCTTGTTTTTTAATCATAATATTTACCTTCAAATACAAACTTACAATCTATTACGCAGAGTTTAATAAATTCAGTGATAATATTCGTGAAGTAGAATGCATGTGGAAATCTTCTACTTGTACGTCTGTGTGCCCTGTACTTCCTCCAACAAACGGGCAGATCTACACAAATCCATAAGGCAGAATTTGTGTTGGGGGGGGGGATGCTGAACTGTGCTCAGTTAATATAAGAAATAAATAGATGATATAAGCCCTAAACGGAAGCTTGATAAACGTTTTGCACTCGGGTAGAATTACTGGTCGTCTCTTCCTGTCTCGTGAACATGTAAGATGAGAAGTAAACTTTGATAACTGGTGTTTCTCAACAGTTCTTATTCCTATAATATTTCCATTTCTTTTAGTTCAGTATATGTGGTAGGTCTCTCTCTCTCTTCTCTCTCTTCTCTCTCTCTTCTCTCTTCTCTCTTCTCTCTTCTCTCTTTCTCTCTTTCTCTCTTTCTCTCTTTCTCTCTTTCTCTCTTTCTCTCTTTCTCTCTTTCTCTCTTTCTCTCTTTCTCTCTTTCTCTCTTTCTCTCTCTCTTTCTCTTTCTCTCTTTCTCTCTTCTCTCTTTCTTTCTCTCTTTCTTTCTCTCTTTCTCTCTTTCTCTCTTTCTCTCTTTCTCTCTTTCTCTCTTTCTCTCTTTCTCTCTCTCTCTCTCTCTCTCTCTCTCTCTCTCTCTCGGGGATGCCTTGAACAGGCCAGATCAAACTAGAGATCAGGAAAGCGTTATAAAAATTAGCCGTAACTGTATTACATAAGCCGGAAACGAAAGTATTTGCCAGTAGCGTCCAACGCGTTCTTCAACCTTCAAGAATATACCCAGTATATCCAAAAATATATTCCCATCTTTGTTTTGAGAGGAAGATGATTGGAAGCTGCTAATTCATAAGACGAGGTGAAAAATAATTGGAATGAGAGGATGGTGCAAGGAGAGAGGGGTAAGTGAAATGAGATGATGGTGCAAGGAGATTAAATGAAAATATGTTGCAAGGAGAAAGGTGGGTACATTGAGATCACCGTGCAGTTGCATGCTAGTGGGGGGCGGGCAACATGGTGCTTCTTTAGTGTACTTTCTGTGCCTTGTTGTGCTTGTAGGAGTTGAGTCGCAGCTCTTGGCCCCTTGCCCTTAACGTTTATCGACTGGCTGTACCAATTTCTGGCCTGTAGAAATCACAGTCGTGAAAACGTGTGTCGTGTAGGTAACTGCATGAGTTGATGTGGATAGCCCCTTGCCCTCTCTTGGTTTCTTAAGCAACCTCTTGCCCTCTCCAGGTACAAGAAGACCTCTTGCCCTCTCCTGGCACTTGAAGACGTACTCCTGCCTTCTCTTGGTTTCTTAAGTATTTTCCTGTCCTCTTTTGGAGGCAAATTTTCCTGGAGGCAAACTCCAGCCCTCTCTTGGTACCTTAAAACACACTCTTACCCTCTCTTGGTACCTTAAAACACACTTACCCTCTCTTGGTTCCTTGGGCAACGTCGTGCCCTCTCTTCGTACTTGAAAACAAACTCCTAACTTCTCCTGGTACCTATTGTCCCCTCTAATTCCTCGTCCAATTTCTCTATTATCTTATCTTTAATAATTACACGTGTTTCTCATTACATCTGAAATTGCAGTTATTAGCCTAAGTGATGGAAGCGTTTTTTTATCTGTTTTGGCTCGCTAATTTCGGAGAAAACGGCCTTTCATATATATATATATATATATATATATATATATATATATATATATATATATATTAACTTCCTCCCAGATGACAGTGTGGCCTCAGACCGGCATTTGAGGCATCTCACATGGTAATGTGTTTGTTCCCTCGGTCAGGATGGATGCTGTTGTGTTTGTCATGTTTTTGTTGTAACTTTGCCGACGACTGTTTTACGATACACGTATTGTTGTTTCACGATGCACGATGAATTGTCGTTTCATGGACGACAAGTTTTGTAATGGCGTGTTGTGCAGTGCCAATTTTCTGGCGATGAAAAACGAATCATCAAGAAACGAGAATGATGAAATAAAACATTACACTAATAAATATATTTAATAATAGATAATGCTAATAATAATAATAATAATAATAATAATAATATAAAAGGAAGGGAAGGAGGCGGACGACAAATTTCGAAACTGCGGTGTTTAGGGTTAGAAGGGCAGGTATACAAGAAGCAGCGGCAGACTTGTTCCTGCCTCTTCCTCTCCCCCCTTTCTCTCTTCTCTTCCACTTTCTCCTTAACTTTCTCGCCTTTTTTTGTGAAGGTCAGGTCGAGTGTTGAGGCATCTTCTGGAGAGAGAGAGAGAGATAGAGATAGAGATAGAGATAGAGATAGAGAGAGAGAGAGAGAGAGATAGAGAGATAGAGAGAGAGATAGAGAGAGAGATAGAGAGAGAGATAGAGAGAGAGATAGAGAGAGAGATAGAGAGAGAGATAGAGAGAGAGATAGAGAGAGAGATAGAGAGAGAGATAGAGATAGAGAGAAGATAGAGAGAGAGAGAGAGAGATAGAGAGATGAGAGAGAGAGAGAGAGAGAGAGAGAAGAGAGAGAGAAGAGAGAGAGATGAGAGAGAGAGAGAGAGAGAGAGAGAGAGAGAGAGAGAGAGAGAGAGAGATAGAGAGAGAGATAGAGAGAGAGATAGAGAGAGAGTAGAGAGAGAGTAGAGAAAAGAGAGAGTAGAGAGAGATAGAGAGAGAGATAGAGAGAGATAGAGAGAGAGAGAGAGAGAGAGAGAGAGAGAGAGAGAAAATGAGAAAGAGAATGAAGGGGAGAGAGAGATGACAGAGAGAGAGAGAAGAGTCATGAAGATGAAAGAGAAAATAATTTTGGAGGAAACATGCTCTTCGACGATGAATAGCTCCATTGGGAAAGAAACTCATCCTCTGTCCTAAGTATTAATATACAGTTAACTGTGACTTTAGTTCCAGAGGTAAACTATCTAAATATTTTAAGTTATTCTCGATAGGTCATTCCTTTCTTTTTTTGTCGTTTTCCTTTCTCCATTTCTTGTCTCTTAATGCTGAGAAGGCAAGGGGGTGAGAGACAACACCTTTTAAAATGGGCGATAGATTAGAACCTTCGAAAAGGAGAACAAAGTAATCATACAAACATTAGCAGAGACAGTAACTCTGCACTAGTACCATAGCCCTCCCTACCAGGGATGACTTGCATACCAGGACGTGTACGTAGAAAGACCAGTTTTTATGTAGTGTACAAAAAGTGGCCGAGTGTGGCCTTCAGAGGACACCGTTGTTGTTAAAACTCAAAAACACACACACACACACACACACACACACACACACATACAGCTTCAATAGTATATATTATAAGGCCAAAGAAACTAGAAATTTGTCTGGGAGGCAGGGCCATGAGCTGAATCTTGACCACCACAAACACAACACTTGACACATTCCGACCAACACGATACATTCCCATCAACACTTGATACATTCCCATCAACACTTGACACATTCCCATCAACACTTGACACATTCCCATCAACACTTGACACATTCCCATCAACACTTGACACATTCCCATCAACACTTGACACATTCCCATCAACACTTGACACATTCCCATCAACACTTGACACATTCCCATCAACACTTGACACATTCCACCGTCAGATTCATACTTTTTTAGAGGATGCTTACCCAAGGGTCTTACTCCATGTCAAGACCAAGACATGACCAAGACATGTTCAACCAGGAAACCTACTTGTTGTGTCAATAAAAAGCTGCCACCACCTGTTTGTAACTAGAGTCACCTCTTAACACTAAAGGCGTGACATTGGCTTCACCTCCAGGTATCTTTGCCAGGTGCCAGATCAAACAGGCTGTGATGGATATGTAATAATGTTGGTAGAATTACCTACACTATTGTTTGTAACGGCTTGACAAAGCTCCTGGAGAGCGAAACGTTGCTACAATAAAATGTCACATTAGTTGCACTTGTGTCCTTTTACCTAACAATGTGATGGATATGTTGATTAGCGAGTCACCATCAGCAACAGTCTGGTTAACCAGACAAGCACCAAACGAGCCTGGCCCAAGGCTGGGCTCTGGGAGTAGAAAAACTCTGGGAACTCATCGAAGGTATATCAAAGGCTGTTTTATTGTCACTTCAGGCCTCCACCGACTCCCACCTGCACACCTAGACGTATGTACATGTGCTCACCTATTTGTGGTTGTAGGGGTCGATTCATAGCTCCTGGACCCGCCTCTTGCACACGTGTGTGTGTGTGTGTGTGTGTGTCATTCGACTCCAAATCATTCTAGGAACCCACCATCATCCACGACATGTGTGCTCGTGTAATTGTGTACGTGTTTACTATACGAGTATGTCTGCCAACTGTCTTTTTTGTATGCAACTATGTGAGCTTCCATGGTGTGTATTGTTTATATTTTATTCTCCAGGAGACCTTGTCTGGGACCGGGCCGCGGGGGCGGTCACCTCCAAAAGTGACTCTAGGCTGTAATGCAGCTTAGTCCTGCCCAACTTATCTTCATTATTATCATTGTCAGGGGAAACTCTAAACACGAAAGGGCCAACTTGAATCGCCTTTCATTTAGTGGGTGTTGTTTAGTACACAAGAAGTAGACTGTGGTTCGTACGTTGGACTGCATGCTGCTAGCAGTAACAACCTGGTTGACCAGGCCTTGATTCCAGCGGGCCGCTAGGACGTTGACCCCAGAAATCACTCTTCAAGTATTCTTCAGGAGTATTCAAGGTGGTTTTATTGCGTCGCTGCGATGGTGGAGATTATCCTCATAAAAATTCCGTCTTGTGTATGGAATAGACCATCTTGAGAGATGGTAATGCCTACGTAATAGTAACTGCAGCTCTACTGAAGTCTTCCAGCATAGAATAACACAGTCCAACACTGTATATAACCCATGCTGCGAGATGCAGTATGACAGGGAAACGTAGGTATCTTTTATATCCAATTCGTAATTATCATGGAATATGGTAGCAGCACACTACTGATGTATCCAGTTTTGTTGTAAAAAAAAAAAAAAAAATCTCCCACCTCCACCCCCTCTGAAGCCTTCCCCTTTCCCCTCACTTCCACACCCTTCCCATTTCTCACGCCCCTTCCCACCCCACGACCCCTACCACTCCTGCTTTCGGTGTTCCCACGCTTCAGTGTGTCTGTCAAGCCTTCACGGGTGAAACCCAAGCTTGTGAAATAGACATCCTCAGTTATTAACCCAGGATAACCAAACAAAGCCAAGCACCGAGGCTTATTTTTACGCGAGTCCTTCCCAGGATCCCACCCACAACAGCCCACTAATTCCCAGACATTTATTTATTAAATGAATATAAATGGCAGGTAGGTGTGGATTTAGACAAATATGCAGCACTTGGGAATCTTTATTTGAAGATATTTCGATAGCCAGTGGCTGTTTCCGATCACTAGAGATGACATACAAAGACAATAGAAGAGGAGGTAATCAGCCCTCCAGCCTCGCAGAACTATACACAGAAGACAGTAATGGCAGGTGTAAGCGATACTCTGCCCGGAAATGCAACTTGCTGAGGCGAGAGTCTTACTATTGTGAGGAAGAAAACAGTTCACTAAAAACTCTCACTCAGGAGAGGAATCTAAGGACGTTTCGATCCGTCCTGGACCATTGTCAAGTCAGAACTAAGGAGGGAAAATTAGTGAAGGTCAGAAGACTATTCGGTAGAATGAAATCGGGTAACGAAATATACGAATTCTGATGTAATATGAGTTAATATACACAGTATAACAAGAGGAGCGTTCTTGATACGTTACTAAAACACAACCCGCACATAGGAGCAAGAAACGTATTACGACGTTTCGGTCCGACTTGGACCATTCTATGTGTGGGTTATTTGTGTATTGTTCCAGTCACGGTATTGTGTTTTATTAAAACGTTTCGCTCAGGGAGATATCACGTCATGACTTGATAAAGCTCTTCTTGAGAGAAATGTGGTTTAAATCTAGTGTTGCTCTGTAGAAAATTTACTTGTATTACCCTGACTAACCATTGAGTTGCAGATGGTAAAAATAGACAACATTTCGATCCCTCATGAATATGAGGAAGGTCGGTGGAAGGCGAAGTCAGGTCAAGTCACGGTCATGGTCAAGTCAAGGTCAAGGTCAAGGTTGCGTCAAGTCACGGGTTTTCGGAGGACTGGAACATTTGGCAGTGTAAAAGAGAGGGAAAGTATGTACAGGAATGAAGCCTGAGTCAGGAATGTTATGTACCGGGTTCCCATTAATGTAGTGTAGCAGATTTAGTTGTGAGTTGTGTCCAGTGAGTTGTTCAGTAGGTTGTGAATTGTTGCACTGGGTTGTGAACACGGCACTGCCATTTATTTATTGACCCCAGTAGCTTAAACAAACGTGTCTTCAACAGATGTATAAATGGACGTGTATTCAACAGATGTATAATCGGACGTGTCTGCAACAGATGTATAAACAGACGTAGCTTCAACAGATTTTACAAGATATGTATTCCCAAACATGTGTAAACTCGCATGTCTCTAGCCACAACAGATGTTTAACCATGCTTATTCAACATATATTTAAATAGATGGCATGTATCTTTCCCTACAGATGTTTAAGTCACGTGTCTTTCCCCCAACAGATGTTAAAGTACGTGCAGGTGTCTCCGTACCGCAGCGCCTCTGCGCTGAGCGGGGTGCGCCGCGCCGGTGATGGCTGCGCTACTGACGACTCTGCCACCCTCTCCTCCCCCTCCACGCCCTCCACCCGCACTTCCTGTGCCTCTAGCCACGCCTACACCTCCTCCTTGGCCTCCTCGTCCTCAGGGTCGTCCTCCGGAGGAACGGGAAGGGTGGTAGGGCGGGGGGACAGTGTCAGCCTTAACTCATCAATGTCATGCTCCAGTCTGTGTCAGGACCCGTTGAGCTCAAGGTCATCCTCGTCCACATCCCTTCACGACACACCCAAGGTTAGTAGTATCTACAGTACATGTACACATGATGTACACTCCATCTGCACTTACCTTTATTGTCGAAACGTTTCGCCTGTATAGCAGGGTTCAACAGTCGCAGTAATGTATACTATTTATAATGCAAGGACATATAAACTCGACCTGTTGTACACTACGAGTACATTAAGACAGGAAAACAGCACTGCAGTAGGTCTACTGGCCCATGCTAGGCAGGTCCTCACCCAACCATTTCCTCTTATGTACAGTACATGGATACTTCTTACCCGACACTTGAATACTTCCTGCAGGTACTGGAGTTTCTCACACACAGGACTGGAGTGTTTTCTTAACACAGTATATAACATTCCAGCAGTACTGGGGTGTTTTCTTACACGGTATATAACATTCCAGCAGTACTGGAGTGTTTTCTTACACGGTATATAACATTCCAGCAGGTACTGGAGTTTCTTACACACAGGACTGGAGTTTTCTAACACATTTTACCCTTGGATGAGACCCACATCAGTGGGCTAACACAAGTGCCTATTTTCACTGCTAGGTGGGAGGGGGCAGCAGGCAAGTAAGGTAACTTGCCCTAATGTTACTTCACGTTAGGGAATCGAACCGAAGACCTTGCGATTGTGAGTCGAAAAGCAGGTGCACTTTAGACGCAATTAGAGAATTCTTGTGTCAACATCTGTGATTCAAAATTCTTCACCTTGTGCCAGCAAGTATTAGAAATATTGCTGGGACGAGATAGATATTTTCAAGATGAAACCGGACCAGTGTTTACAGAAAAAGACGAATTAGCCAGGTTATGATGGCTATATAAGCCTGTGAGCGACTAGCAGCAACAACCTTATTGACCAGGCAGTCAACAATAAAGTCTTTCTGTGCTGAAGACGAGCTTACACAGTAAAAAGTGTCTTAAAATCTTTCACAAGTTTGTCTCCTCATAGTTTATTCCTCGTAGCTCTTGAGATTCGCTATGAAGGATCTTTTCAGATTTCACCTTGACAAGTACCTCGGCCAAGTACCGGATCAACTAGATTGTGCTGCCAGCAGCAACAGCATGGTCGAACAGGCACCAGACAAGCCTGGTTCAGGCCGGGCTGTGGGAATAGGAAAACTCGAAACCCATCAGGGGTAAAAATATAATCGTATTGATCCGAGATGTTTGTGTATACCTCTGGTGATGCATTTAGTGCAATGCTGATTCACAGCAGTTAATTTCACGGTCATTTCCACCCAGACTGCACTGTGTTCCCTCAGGTCTGTCTGAAAACATTTTTCATGATTTTTACATTTGTTGTGATTGAACTCCAGTAGTGACTTGTCTGACTACCCTTTAGTTTTATATAAATGCCAGTCCTTGAAGGACCCCACTCGTTACGTACTCCCACTCTAAGACAGTGCTGCTTCCCTCGATGTTTATCTCCTGTCTAAATACTCCCTGATCCACATTCGTACTTTTTTTTTTCATTTTATTCCCGCATGTTTTTTCCTGGTTTCTGGGTTAAACTAGTGGGGTGTCATGTTGAAAGCTCTCTTCCAACCCAAGAAAATGCAGTTCACCCAGCCATGCCGTACCTGTTTCATGGCAGTAGGTAATTGTCGTAAAACTCCAGGAGGTGAGCCAGAGAGTGAGACAGTTTTTCTAGTCAATCAGTTTGTGTTGTTTTTTTCTCTTAAATATTCCTCCTCCTCCAGATAGTTGTTCCGCAAAATGCGTCCGTATGCATACGCTAGCACGTGCATGTTTTCAGATTGAAATAACTGCATACTTTTGCTGTATTTTGTGCGTATTTCAGAGCGTCCTTGCTCATTGTATTAACCTGTTTAGGTTCTTGTACACTGTCTTGTGTAAGGTAAGTTAAGCACTTTGCTCTGTGTTTCAGGTCGTGTCACTGACACCCACTACCAACACCGCTGCTACTACTAAGGTAGGGTGTATACGTGTGTATTTGTGAGTATGTTTGTGTGAATATGTTCGTATACGTGTACTTATCTGTTTGTAGTGCTGGAGTTAAGCTCCAGATTCTGAATCCCACTTCTTAGCCTTCATGTGACTTGCAGTTGTGTTCTAACCCTTCTGAGTTCTGTTTATAACTTCTGCTATTGAAACAATATATGGAGTGTTGCCTCCTCTACCTGGCTTACCTGGAGACACTTCTGGAGGTCACCGCCCCCGCGGCCCGCTCCCAGACCAGGCCTCCTGGTTGTCGGCCTGACTGGTGAAGCTGTTCGTGCCTCCGTCTGCAGTCCAACGTATGCAACCACAGCCCGGCTAATCAGGAACTATTTTGAGGAATTTATCGAGTTCCCTCTTAAAGACAGCTAGAGAGTTGCTGGTAATCCCCCTTATGCACGGAGGGAGGGTATTAAAGAGTCGTGGTTCCTTAATACTTATTGAGTTCTTTTTCTCAGTGTACTCATTGCTCCCCTGCTTTTCATTGGAGGTATCCTGCACCGTCTGCCAAGCCTCTAGTGTTCATAAACAGTAATTTCGGTGTACATGCTTGACACTAATCCCTCCAGTATCTTCCTGGTCTAGATTATAATGCATCTCTTTCGCCTACTTTCTAAGGAGTACAGTTCTAGGGACTTCAAACTCTCCCAGTAATTTAGGTGCTTGCCTGAGGTTATACGAGCTCAGCAGTTTCGCCTGCCTTGAAGGAGGCCATTATTACACAACAGTATTCGAACCTAGAGAGAACGAGTGACCTGAAGAGTATCATCATTGGCTTGGCATCTCTTGTTTTGAATGTTCTAGTTATCCAACCTATCATCTTTCTTTCATTTGCGATAATAACATTGTGTTCCTTGAATGTGAGATATTCTTATATCTCTCAGGTCTCTCACATTTGACTTAGTGTTCATTGAGTGGTTTGAGTTTGTCTTGTTCTCCATTTTTTCCGTGACGTAGTAGCTGAAATTTGACCTCATTGAGCATCATATTGTCAGTGGCCAACTGGAAGATTATTTATATAATCTTAGAGGTTCACTGTGTCTTCTGTGGATGCCAGCGTCTTCAACATTCTCACTTGTGTGTCTCCGTAGCTTCCTTGTGTAACAATTTGTCTTTTTTTTATATCCTTAGCTAACCTCTTGCACCTCGTTAATATATTTCCTTTTATTTTTCCCCTTGAGTCTCTTGCCCAGTGATGCCCCCGACGCTGGGTCATACCTGGGTGGCTAGGTTTTAGTAACCTGGCTCGAAACCTAGCAACGCATCCTTCAGTCTAAATGATTGGGGATATTTTCCTATTCCTCAAAATTTGCTGCGACTTACAGCCAGTAACTTGGCATAAGTTACGAATGTGGCTTGGACTGCGACTTGAAATTATTTTGTTTATTGGAGGCCTGGTGGTGGGGCGGGCCGCAGGGGCGCTGATCCCCGGAATACCTTCCAGGTAGACATTGGTAATGATAGCAAGTTAAGAAAGTATGCATGACTGAATGTACACTGAGATTCACACGTCGGGTACATACCCAGTGGTATGTGGTATGTGGAAGGTGTGGGTGGTGCTGGAGGACCTGATGGACCCAATGGAAATAAGTAAAGGATCCCAATGGAAATAAGTCACTTTGTCTGACTTTTTGGGGTTATCCTAGGTTCTCTACACATATGCTGCTATGTATAATACTCTATGTAACTGTATTTGTGTATACCTGAATAAACGTACTGACTGCTACTGTGGTAAGGTGTGGGTGGTGCTGGAGGACTTGGCTGCTACTGTAGGAAGGTATGGATGGTGTTGGGGTACCTGACTGCCACTGTAGATGGTGCTGGGGGTCATGACTGTTACGAAGAGCTAATTAAATATGATCATGGGAACGACACATGACTACCTGCTTCATATACTGACTGCTGACACGCTGGTGTGACCTGCTAGCACTCTGGTGTGATCTGACACCGGCCAGATCTGGAACTCTTATATGTTATTGGCTCCGGGGGATCATGCCCCCTGCAGCTCAGTCTTAGACCAGACCTAAACTGAAAAAGGAAGTATTATAATATAAACATTATTAAGAAACATAAGTAAACAAAAGTTAAATGGATGCTGAATGTAAACAGAAGCTTGAATGATTTAACTGTGATACAGAAAACATCAGTGCCTGGGAGAGTAAAGGACATTCGGGCTCGATTCAAGTAAATGGAGTATAGATCCAGTTCCTTAAATGAAGAACACCTCACTATCACCAAGGAAACTCCCCTTGAAGGGTCTGGAACCCCTCACTGTCATCAAGGAACCCCCCCCCTTGAGGGGTCCGGAACGTTATCTTTTTCAATTTATAGGCTAGTTGCGAGAGTGGGAAGTGTGCTGCTCTAAACCCGTGTTGCTGTGTATGTTGTGATTCCCTATGTTTACTAGGTTAACAGTTAAACCATACAGCTTTAATAATAGTGGTGATAGGTCATTGGAGGCCAAGACTCCGTAAAGCTGGTCGTTTGTAGTCAAGAGGCGAAGCCTGGAGCTATGACTCAACCATTACACACTCATCGAGGTGAATACATACGCATTCGTGCGCGCTGGAAGTTTTGAAAGATTAAACACTGAAGATGCGACAACACGGTCGTACAAATACTAAAGATGACATACCACAGCATAGCTCTGCTCTTGTAACTACAAATACTGAAGACGGGACACCACGATCGTAAATCCCCTCTTGTAACGACAAACAATTAATTTCATAGCTGTTGAAATAGAATGTTTTCATTCAGTTATAAGAGTAGTTTCGCAATGGGTGGTTCAAATAGCTATAGTGTGGTAACCTAAATGAAACCTTTTAAATAGTGCTAAAGGAGACGCACCCGCGAGCAGTGTTACGGTAATGACAAGTAGTGAAGGTGATGTTGGTACTATCCTCACCATCTGCTTTCCCGCTCTGAGAGCGATGGTGAGAACGATCTCGTTTTTTGTTATAGTGCACGTATATTTAATTTAGAAAGTCATTACTGTAATAGGTCATAATCATCAACTTCATCATAATTATCCTTATCGTGATGAAGTGTCGGTGCGCTGATGGATGAGGTTCTTCCACATATTATCAAAACTTCTGGTAAAAACACACCTGTTGCGCAGTCAATCTTTATTATATGGGTTTTATGAGAGTTTGTTGAGCTTGGTCGACAGTGCCTGCCATCCTATATATCAGCAGACTTTTATTATTTTGTGTTTTCGTGTCTGTTGCAAACTTCCGGGATGCCCCAGGGTCTAGCAGCTGACACCGCATTACACATTTTTTTTTGCAGGTGGGTGTAGAATCTTAATATCACTATAAGTAAGGAAGGAGGCACCTAGTTACGTCACCTGATTGGTGGTGTGTAGTTACATTACCTGATTGCTTGCATACGAGTAACTCCTGTTTATTGTCGCTTGTAACTGAATTACACTACCAGTTGTCCTTCTCAGTGGAAGTTAGTGTGGACTTCCCGTGACTCCTGTGACACCTGCTGGGAATCTTCTTCGTGATTTTCCCACGAGACTCGTCTACCCCTTGCTGTGTCTGTGGCGTCGAGCGGGCCTCACTTACAGCTCTGATTGAAGGCAAGTTTTTTTCTTCTGTTATCAGACCTGATAATGCGGTTGCGACATGGCCTTGTTTGATTTTTTTTTCCCCTCGAGTGAGGAACCGGTTGAAGATGATTGTTAGGCAGCTTCTGCTGGAGAGGAGCAGGCGGACGTAAGAAATCACTTAAGGAAGCAAGTGAACAGACGTTGCAAAATAAGCTTTTATTGATAGTTTCGATCTTGTGTAGAGTTATATAAACCTCAGCTTAGAACTTGTTATTTCTAAGCTGTGTACGGGTGTTCAGGAAAGTGCTCTCTGTAAAACTGTTGTCGGTGATGTTCAACGAGGACGAGTTTCAGTTGCTTCGCTATGGAAGAATGTAGGAAACAAAGACTGAGGGAGTAATGATGTCAGATCTCATATTCAAGGATCACAACAATGTTGCTATTGCTACCACAAGGAAAATGATAGGCTGGATAACTTGAACGTTCAACACTTGTTCTCTCCAGGCTGGAATACTGCTGTATACTGACGCCCCCCTTCAAGGCAGGCGAGATTGCTGAGCTGGACAACGTACAGAGAACTTTCACTGCTCGTATGCACTCAATCAAGCATCTGAACTATTGGGGACGATTGAGCTCCTTTCAACTGTACACGAGAAAGGCACATAATTTACACCTGGAAAATCCTGAATCGACTGGTCCCAAATCTGAACACTGAAATCACTCCTAATAACATCCAGAGACTTGGTAAACCGTGCAAAATACCTCCAATAAAGATCAGGGGCGTGACGAGTACTCTAAAAGAGAACTTAATGAGTGTCCGAGGCCCCCGACTCTTCAACGCTCTCTTTCCGTGCATATTGGGAATGACCAACAAACCTCTGGCTGTCTTCAAGAGGGAACTTAATATATTCCTCAAATCAGTTCCTGACCAGCCGGGCTGTTGTTCGTACGTTGGACTGCGTGCGGCCAGCAGTAACATGATGGTTGATAAGGCTTTGATCCACCAGGAAGCCTGGTCGGGGACTGGGCCGCGGGGGCGTTGACCCCCCCCCGTAGGTATCCTTCAGGATATTAAAAATACTCCTCACTGGGAAAGGGCAGCAGCGAGATGAACTTGTCTTACACTACATACAAGTTCATGAGTGCCAAAAACATTGAACTTGATTATGACGCGGCTTCATCAAGATTCATAATATACAAGTTATGTTGCTCTTTTTTTTAATGTGTTTGGGTTGTGAGTGACAGTGTGTATGGTTCTATTTACCTAACATTCTTTCCCCTTCCAACATTTGTGTTGACTAAGGTCGCAGGAACATTAGGACATTTTAATGTTTCCATTAAAATGTCCTAATGTGTTAACATTTTGTGTGGTTTCTTCCAGCGAAATTCACTCAATTGAAGGTGAGATGTTGTGATGTTGTTGAGGGACTCTGGGGACAAGCAATGTAACCTATACGTCCATGTTTCACCCCTTGGGGTTTAGCGCTTCCCTATAATAGTAGTAGTAGTAGTATAAAGCAAACCCATATAGCAGCAGGAGTTAATCCTTTCAGGTGTTACTAGCGCTGCTGTCTACTAGAATCATGGTTTACACGAAGAATACGTATTGTCTGTTTTAAACTGTCGAATCAGTTACTCAATATTACTTCTTTTGGAGAAGTAAGACGCATAAGCAGCAGTTTGGTATCATTATTAACGAGACGTTTCGTCTGCTGAAGAGGCTTTCTTCAGTCGAAACTCAGAGGAGGCAACAGAAGTCGTGGAGATGTAGATATGACTGAAGAATCCTGGTGAGCAGACGAAACGTCTCTGCAATAAAGATAGCAAACACTTGCACTTTACTTGTCGATATTGTATACCGGTAATTTTGCCTATTAGTTACCTGTTCCATATATTTACCACTCGGTAATGCGGTGAACGCGTCTCTCTTAGTGTAGATCACCTTGGCATCTTGGTTCAAGCTGGATCTTCAAGGAGCCATACTTGTTAGTCTTAGCGCAGATATTCCAGTTACCGAACCCATCCTGGGCTGGTCTAGTGGATTCGATTTCTTTCCTGGGGCAGGTAGATCCTGTGATCCCAACAGGTGTTGGTGGGGTCTGGGAGTGTTGTGGTGTCCCAGGGACAGTGTTGTTGGGTGGACGAGTGTATCATGCTACCTGGGGTAACCTGATCACCCGTACCTCACCTAACCTGATCCACTGATGCCTGCTGCTTCATTGACTGGCGACGCTCTTCTCGTCTGCACTCTTACTGCCAGCCTTTATCCTCGCTTCCGTCTCTCTCAACCACTTATGACTGAAATCATTCATTTTGAAATCAGTTTATTACTGCAACTGAATCTACTATTCTTTAAAAAAAAAAGTATCTTCTGTTGCTCTGCTGACAGAAAGTTAGAGCCTAGTCCCTGGACCTAGTATACGTCTCCAGTCACTTGACTGTCGCCCACAAGATGAGCATGATGTCCATAATAAAGTTACCGATCTAATTCATCCACTCGACCTGCCTTACTCCATGGCATATTGATGAATAAGATACACGTGCAATACCTGGGTGTCATTATAATGAAGACGTTTCGCCAACTAGTGACTTTTTTTCAATTTAATATAGAGATTATACATTGGAGGCAGTGGTAGATGAGGAAATCAATCCGTCAGCCTAGATGTTAAGTGCTTAGCCTGGGGCAATCCTTGATTAATTCCGTGATGTAGTAACTGAAATTTGTCCCTCATGTGATCTTCAATGAGGACAAGTTTCAGTTACTACGTCACGTTATGGAAGAAATATAAAAAAAAGATCGGAGTACAAGACAACCCACTCCGTAAAACATGTCAAACGTGAGAGACCTGAGAGTAATAATGTCAGAAAATGTTACGTTCAGGGAGCAGAATAATGTTATCGCAGTTGCATGAAAAATGATAGGTTGGATAACTAGATCCCTCAGAACAATAGATTCCATGACAGATACTGTTCAGGTCACTTGTTCTCTCTAGGCTGGAATATTGCTGTGTCCCCTTCAAGGCAGGCGAAATGGCTGAGGTGGAAAATGTACAGAAAAGCTTCACAGTTCGTATAAACTCAGTCAGGCACCTAAATTACTGGGAGAGCTTAGTCCCTAGAACTGTACTCCTTAGAACGTAGGCGAGAAAGATACATCCTAATCTACACTTGGAATATACTGAAGAGACTGGTCTGAGACTTGCACGCCGAAATTACTAATGCACACAAGAGGCTTGGCAGACGGTGCAGGATACCTCTTGGTCAGCCGGGTTATGGTGCATACGTTGGATTACGGGCGACGGGCAGTATAGCTTGAGCGATCAGGCCAGCAACCATGAGGCGTAGTTTGGAAGGGTCGCGAGGGCGGTGACCTCTGAAAGTGATTCCAGGTAACCTCCAGGTAATCTGAAGCATAGGCAAGTAACTCTCTTGGCCCCATCATCCAAGGATGCCTGGTCGTGGCGACAGATTAAGTGCTTATACCTCGAGTGCACACGAGGGTAGGTGAAGAGGTGAAAGTCAAGCTGCGTACACGCTCGCCAGCATGTGAAGTACACACAACATGCTCGATACGAATGGTTAAAAGGAATCTGTTAGGACAGAACTGGTGTTGGCAAGACTTGAGTTACGTGTTGGTGTTGCTGGATGATAGAACAATGTTTTTAGAACCCACCCTGAGGGAAGTGTTTATTAGGAGCGCCATTCACCCCCTGAGTGAACATAGTCATAAAGACACTACACGTTAGCCCAAAACAGCTCTCCAATTTAAACACTTTAATTAGTTTTTCTTTGATAAATTGCCGTCATTTATTTGTATCAAATCCTGCACATTCTTTTTTTTTTAATTATATGATCTTTCTAGAACTTAGATTGCAGTAGGCCTGAAGGCAGGTCCTACCCACACTCAGTTTTTCCCCACTTATGTTCTGTCTCTTATTTTAACCAGCATTAGGAATAATATTAGGTGAGAAGTAAATAATGGAACAATGTTATAGGAGTGCTATTAGAAACCTGATTAGATCTATAATAACATGAACGTAGATAAGTACATTTATGGAGCAACTTGCAGTGTGAACAGAATGACTGAGGTTGTAGTGGCCAGGATTAGGCTTGGTTAAATCATATGCAAAGTATGTGGTCAGCCCTATGGTCACTATCTTGAACACTATGTGCCTAATTGTAAACTTATTGAGGACTATAGAGATAATATAATACCCTATGTGACATGTCAAGATATTAATGAAAATAAGATACCAGATATATTAAGCAAATTTCCCAAATTTGCTTGTAACAGTTAAGTGAACTGTGGCTATAAATCCAGATGTACTCCTGTTAATCCTTTTCGGGCTTAGTTCCTAGGCCTTTTGTGTATCCGTATGCTCTTGCGCTACCGTCCACAGGATGGATGTGGGGTGCACAATAAACTAGCCACTTCGTTGGGAAAATCTAAAAAAAAAAAATTGATCTCTTATTTTAAACGTCACCCAAAATATTTACTTTATCGGCGGTGTTTGGTAGCTCGTTCAACACTTGTACAGTTCTCTTGTTCAAAAAGTACTTCCCTTGTCCTTCTTTGATATGAATTTGTAACATTTTGAACTCATTGTTGCGAGTTAAATATTTTCATTACCTTATTCGAAGTTAGGTTTGTGTCTAGTCTTTGGTAGAAGGTATTACACTAACTTTCTTCCACTCTACTTACTTGGTATAAGAGTACATCTTTCACGTCACTACCTACTTTGAGTCTACCTGGAGTGTGTTCCGAAGGTCAGTGCCCTCGCTGCCCGGCCCAAGACCAAGCCTCCTGTTGGATGGCCTGATCATTCAGGCTTTTGGTGCTACCTACACGAAGTCCAGCATAACCACAGTAGCCCGGCTGATCAGGAACTGACTTGAGAAACTTGTTCAGTTTCTTGAAAACAGAGTTTGTTGGTAATCCCTTTATGTATGAACTGAGGACGTTGAAAAGTCTTACCCCCTTCACACTTAATGAATTTTTCATTAGAGTACTTTTTACATCACTGCTTTTCATTGGGGTTATTTTGCACCGTCTGCCAAGCTTCTTACTTTAATGGCTAATAATTTGTGTGTACAGATTAGGGACCAGTCCTTCTAGAATTTTCAAGATGCAGATTATAATGTATCAAGGAGTACAGATCGTTCTCAGGAAGTCTGACTGAATCTGGGCGGGCAGTGAAGGTTCCCTGTACTTTCTCCAGGTCTTCAATTCCGCATGCCTTGAGCGAAGATGTTGAGTACAGCGTACTCCAGCCTTGAATGTGAGATCTGACATGATCACTCTTACGTTCTATCAAATGATTCGAATTCATTTTATAAGTGATTAGAATTTATTTTATACTCCGTTCCTGTTTTTATTTACTCAATCTTTCCATAAGGGAGTAACTGAAATTTGTCCTCATTTAACATGTTGTTGTCAGTGGCCCACTTGAAGGTTTGTCTTGTCCTCAGTGGCTGTCACTCATACAGGTTCCGGTATCGTCTGCAAAGGATGACACAGTTCTATGATTTATGCCTCTGTATATGCCGGATACGAGAATGAAGAGAACAGGGGCCAGTACTGTACCTTGGGGAACAGAGCTTTTCACAATGGCAGCCTCCGATTTCACTCTGCTCATTTTGTTGTTGTTTTTTCATTAGAAAATTAAATATCCATATCATAATCTACAGCTGGAAGAATCAGGAGGGATCGGTCCCAAATCTGCACACCGAAACCACAGTGTGAACATAATCCTGACTGTCTTCAAGAGGAAACTCTACAAATTTCTTAAATCAGTTCCTGATCAGCCGGACTGCTGTTCATATGTTGGGCTGCGAGCGGCGGACACCAACAGTTTGATCGATCAGGCCAGCAATCAAGAGGCCAGGGTCTGAGGTCGGTGATCCACCTACCCACCTACCCACGGTAGAACCTGGGTCCTGCTGAGCCGAAGACGCTGCCACTGAGCTACGAGACAGTTCTTCTCTGCCCGGTAACTGGTTAGGATTTTATTTGTCTGTGTGAGAACTGTCGCCAGTGACTGATAGTGGCTAATTCTTCTTCAGCTCTGTAATTACCCTTCTTAATTGTTATGAATTGGAACTTCCCTCACCTTCCTCACATCAAACCTGACTGTCACCCATTCCCTAGGCGCTGTATGTCCCTAGCTGGTCATAATAATCTTCACTCGTTAGTCATTTTTGTAATTTCGTTTTATCTTCTAGTGTAAAGACAGTCGGGAAATAATTGTTAAACATCACATTTCTTGGTCGCTATCAGTAAGTAGTTCTAAGTTTGATATAGACCTGTCTAGCTCCAGGTTTTTAGTACTGTTTACCGGCCGGGAGGGGAAGGAAACGTGCAATATTATGCTGCACTTTATTGCCGACGTTTAGGCCGGTCTGCGGAATACCTTTGACGAGTTTCCAGATTTTTTCTACTTCTGGAGTTTGACTCTGAGCCAGGCTTGTTTGTTGCTTGCATGATTAATCAGGTTATTGCTGCTGGCAGCCCGCTGGCCCACGTATCCACCACAGTCTGGTTGATCTGGCACCTGGTGGAGATACTTGTCCAGGTTTCTCTTGAAGACTTCTACACTTGTCCCAGCAGTGTTTCTGGATGCTGAACAATCTGAGTGTAGGAAAACTCTCGAAGCCTTCAAAGGTTTATCAAAGGTACATTTATGAAGTCACGAACAAAAAACTGGTGAAAGATGAGTATAAATTGTGATAAATGAGATGAAAGGCAAATGAGATGAGCGTCAGGTCACCTGAACTCGCCAGTGTGCGGGTAGTCCTCTGCCAAGTTCACTAAAGTTATAGAAATTCTTGCTCACTAGTTATGGTCACTGCATAAAAAGTCACAGTACCGTGAGTGGAACAATAAGCAGATAACCCGGACATAGGAGGATGACACTTTGTTCCGACTTGGTCGTCCAAGTCTGTCCAATTCGGACTGAAGCGTAGTCATAAGTTTCATTTTCCTGTGTTTGGTGTTATTTGTGTATGATCACTTTCTCTCACTAGGTGTATCTGTGGCTTGATGAAAACCACTGTGGTCGAAATGTCGTCAGTAAGGGTTCCATGTAAATGTCTGTCATTTACCAACGTGTAGGAAGGGAGGAAGTTGTGTCGGAATATGGGAAAATGAATTGAGCAGTTGTTTAATGTGAGGGATGAGCACTGTGGAGGGGGAAGTGGTAGTGAATCTTTTTTACGAAATTGGACACTACAGCAGTGTGCTGGTATGGAGGGGCAGTGAATGAGAGTTAGGGATGGGTGAAAAAAGTGAGGCAGGGGGGACGTGAGGTGAGGCTAGGGGAGTGTGAGGCAAGGTTGGGCGGTGGGTTGTACAGAGTTGGTAATGTGGGAGCGAGTCTCAGGTGAGCCAAGGGAGGATGAGGTTAGTTAGCAGGTGTGTTGAGTTGTGAGGCAAGGGGTGCAAGGTAAGTGAGGGTGGGAGTAGTTGGGGAGGGTGTATGATATTTTTTAAGTAAAACTGGATTCATCTGTAGTGTGTTGCTACCCTATTTTATGCTATTGTTTCCTAGTGGGAAGAAAATCTAGTTGTTTACTCTGTTACATTCCATCACACAGGATGGGTTACATACCTGGAGTCTGCCTGGAGGGTATTCCGGGGATCAACGCCCCCACAGCCCGGTCCACGACCAGGCCTCCCGGTGGATCAGGGCCTGATCAACCAAGCTGTTACTGCTGGCCGCACGTTGTCCAACGTACGAACCACAGCCCGGCTTATCTGGCACCGACTTTAAGTATCTGTCCAGCTCCCTCTTGAAGGCAGCCAGGGGCTTATTGGTAATTCCCCTTATGCATGGTGGGAGGCTGTTGAACAGTCTTGGGCCCTGGACACTTATGGTGTTTTCTCTTAGTGGGCCAATGGCGCCCCTACTTTTCATTGGGGGTATTTTGCACCGCCTGTCCAGTCTTTTACTTTCGTAGGGAGTGATTTCTGTGTGCAGATTCGGGACCATTCCTTCTAGGGTTTTCCAAGTGTAGATTATGATATACCTCTCTCCCCTGCGTTCCAGCGAGTACAAGTCAAGTACTTCCAAGCGTTCCCAGTAGTTGAGGTGTTTGATGGGACTTACATGTGCAGTAAATGTTTTCTGTACACTCTCTAGATCTGCATACATAGCATAGCATCGAAACGTGTCAGCCTGAGCTGGGAGACTACCGTAGAGCACTAAGGATATAATGTAGTGTTCATTAAGGATTCATCGGGTACGGGAGCTTCAAAGGCTTCCTTCCAGCAGAGCTGGTGTTACTGTTACTTGGGAAGTATCATCTCTCAGGATGATATTCCCATACAAGGAAGAAAATTACATATAGGAGAGAGAAGAAAAAGAGGGAGAGGGGAAGGAAAAGAAGTTTAGACTGTGTTATATATCTAAGAATACGTACATTCATTAATGTGACAATGCAGATTCGTTGTTGTAATATCCACTGGACATTTTATACCTTCATTATATGCCGTTGCTCGGTTGGTAGCACACTTACAGTAAGTAGGTACCTGAGTGTTAGCCGACTGTTGTGGGTGGCATCCTGGGGAGTGTTAGTGTAAACAACAAAAAATACATTCTTGCACTAGCCTGGCGACAACCAGCCTGAGCATCATAAAAATAACTCCGCTTCATTTATACTAAGCAACACGTTACAAGACTAAGCTGCATTACATTTGTGTATGAGGTGAGCCAGGGAGGAGTTGTGTGACAGGTCTGCCCTGGGGAGCTACCTCGTTGCGCACTACCGTGGGAACCCTGCACCTTATCCTCACCCACTCTCATTGTTACTCATTCATTGGTTCTCACTCTCTATCACTGTCTAGTTTACCACCTCCCACTCATATTCCCCCTTCACCCACTCAGTAGTGGTAGAGCAGGGGCCGTGGGAACACTAATATTAAGTATTAGGTACTGGGAGCTACTGTACCTTCCTCATGCTCCTCCCCTATCATTATTCTGGCCGGGTTGCAAAGATTGGAGACGTGACTGGTATATGATACTCTATAAATGATCAATGTGTGAAGGGTTCAAGTAATGAGTGTGAGAGAGACTCCCGTGTATCAGAAGAGGGTCAGCCAGCACGCCAGAGGTCAAGTATGTGTTTGTGTTTATGTAAAACTGCTGACCCCACCCAGAGAAGGTGTACTATACCTGCCCAAATAAGACACAGTATCATCGTGTGGTTTTTTTTTTCAATAAATTTTGTACGCCAGAGGTTGCTTGAATCTCCCTGATTAAACAGTAGCACTCCCTGACTAAAATAAGAAAGCAAAAACGCTCACTTGAACAGAAGCAAAGTCGAGCAAAGTTAGTTACCTTCCAACGCGTGGTGAGAGACATTCCTGTAGTGTGCCTGTGACTAGTTTCGAGGATTTTTCTAACTTTCGCAGCTCTGGCTAAAGTTAGGCTTCCTTGTTGCTGTCAGCGGCCCGTTGACCCTCATAGTCAGCACAGCCTGGTTGATTGAGCACAGGGCAGAGAGGTTCAGTTTCCTATTGAAAAATTATACAGCTATTGAGAGCGAGGCTAGTACGTTCAGCCAAGCTGTTGGGCCAACATTTAGGTAAGAACAGCG
Organism: Cherax destructor; assembly: GCA_009830355.1. Taxonomy (NCBI): domain Eukaryota; kingdom Metazoa; phylum Arthropoda; class Malacostraca; order Decapoda; family Parastacidae; genus Cherax; species Cherax destructor. The sequence continues at coordinate 147,678 of WNWK01002010.1, read as the reverse complement.
TCAGGAGGTATCTATCTGACGAACAGGCCGTCACCTCCCACCTACCTGATGCCCTCTGCCACTGCCTGGCGTCGCCACCTCTCCCACTGCCTGGCGCCGCCACCTCTCCCACTGCCTGGCGCCGCCACCTCTCCCTCGCGGCTTCTCCGTTCATGAATGTAAATTGAGGAACGCTTTCATGTATCCAGTTCATGATGGACGATAAACTTAGGCGAAGCTACTGTGGCGGGGAGGATGATGATGTTGGTGTTATTGTGGTGATACTGTGGCGGGGATGATGATGTTGGTGCTATTGTGGTGATAAGGGGAAAGTCTGTTGTGGTGGTGATGCCAGAGGTGATACAGGGGGGTTATTGTGATTATGCCAGTGTACTGAAAGGTTTTTGTAGCAATTATACTGATATTGGTGATGTCATTGTGGTGGGGATAGCTATATTGGTGCTCTTGTGGTAGTGATACTGTAGGTGCTGTGGAGAGGAAAGGGGTGAAGGTTTGGCTCGGGGAGGGGAGAGGTATTCTTGTTGTAGATTTCGGAGGTCCTCTCCCCACGGCCTGGACCTGACCAGGCCTTATTACATTCTCTTGAAGTGTACCATCAGTTGTAGAGGTAGTCCGGAGACTTGCGCTATATGTGTACTTCTCTTGTCGGCAGCCCTGTTGACTACTTGATCAGCTTGACTGTTGCTGCAGTCAATCCGCGTGACTGTGGATGCAAAGTCAGTTAATGGCTCACTGATCAGAGTCGTATTGTGGCTTTAGTGTCTCAATTTCTTTGTTGTCATCAGTGTAAGTTCCATCTACTTGAAGCAAAGACTCGATACCAGATGCGATTTTTTTTTACTTGGATTTTGCATGTAAGAAGAAGTATTTTGTATTTCTTTGTATTATTCCAGATCACCAAGGCCTGGTTTGTTTACTAAATAAGCATCAGTCAAGCCTGGCCCAGGGCCGGGATCCCGAAGTAAAAAAAAAAACCTGGAAACTCATGAGGGTATTATACGTTCAGTTTCAAAGGAATGTTTTCCACTTCTCTGGCGTTTCTTTTTATTCTTGAGAGTCTGAAACCTTTGAGGAGTTTTGTGATTCCTCTCTAACTTGCATTTTCTTTTTCCGGTTTTTCTTAACGAGTGTGGAACGCACTTGTGCCATTGAGCTCATCCTTTGAAGACGCTGGGTTGAGCCCATGTTGCTCATATACACTGTCTTCCCATCACATTACAGTAAGGCATTACGGGGAAGGTAGGCAGATGGATTTTTGAGTTCCTAACACACAGAACACAAAAAGTAGTAGTGAACAGGGCAAGATCCAGCATCAGCGAGGTCAAAAGCTCAGTGCCCCAAGGCACTGTCCTGGCACCTCTGCTGTTTCTCATCCTCATAGCAGACATAGATAAAAACACCCAGCACACTTTTGTATCATCATTTGCAGATGACACTAAAATAAGCATGAAAGTCACTACGGTAGAGAACACTGAAAAATTACAGGAGGACATAAGCAGGGTCTTTCAATGGGCAGTGGAGAACATGACGTTCAATGGTGATAAGTTTCAGCTGCTTAGGTATGGAAAAAATGAAGAACTCAAAAGGAACACTATATACAAAACGCAAGAGGGTCAAAGACCATAACAAGACAAAGATCACAACAGCCAGGAAGATGACGGGGTGGGTATTGAGAACTTTCAAAACAAGGGAAATAATGCCGATGGTGACACTATTCAAATCGCTAGTGCTCCCCCACTTAGAATACTGCTCAGTGCTGACGGCCCCGTTCAGGGCAGGAGAAATAGCAGAGCTGGAACAAATCCAGAGATCGTTTACGGCTCACATTGAGCCATTGAAACATCTAAATTATTGGGAACGCCTTCAAGTCTTGAACATGTACTCATTGGAGCGGAGGAGAGAGATACATGATAATATATACCTGGAAAGTACTTGAGGGCCTGGTCCCAAATCTGCACACTGCCATAACAACATACTGGAGTGAGAGATATGGGAGAAAGTGTAAAATAAACCCAGTGAGGAGCAGGGGTGCGGTGGGGACAATACGGGAGCACTGTATTTACATCCGGGGTCCCAGACTATTCAACATCTTACCAGAAGATATCCGAAACACGGCTGGAACCAGTGTAGAAGCCTTCAAGAGGAAACTGGACAAATATCTTCACCAGGTGCCAGATCAACCAGGCTGTGATGGATATGTGGGGCAGCGGGCCTCCAGCAGCAAGTACCAGACGAGCCTGGCCCATGGCTGGGCTCAGAGAGTAGATACTCTCGAAACTCTTCAAAGGTATATCAAAGGTACAGTAATTTCCATATTTATGTCACTATAGTAACTGATACAGGTTTAAAAGTCATGCCAGCAAACACTGGGATATTATGTTTTAGAAAAGTTCTTAGGACTGAAACGTTTTCTAGTAAATATGTCCCAGTGTTTGATCTCTCTCTAAAAAGTAATGTGCAATCTGTATATTTTCGTGTCATTAATATTTTTGCACAATTTACATTGTTTACGAACAATAGATGGATGTTGAACTTTTTAACAAATAGATCCCCAGATGAGTACCTGTAGGTTACCTGTAGTAGCTTCTTGAGGTCGCCCCTTCCCTGCGGACCAGTCCCAGACCAATTTTCCTGGTTGCTGGCTTGATTGATCGGGTTCTTTGTACCCGCCGCCCGCAATCTAACTTCTTATATCAGACACAGATTAGGACATAAGTCATAGCACCTTAACATCCTTTGTTGATGACACCAGTATCTCTGAGAGTGGAGTCCGTCGAAAGCAAAGCGAATCTTCAAGTCTGCTAGTGGACCTCAGGCAACACTATGATGTTCAGTGAGGACAAGTTTCAGTTGCTCTGCTGTGGAAGAATGGAGGAAACAGAGACTAATGGAGCATAAGACACACGCAAATCATTCTAGAGCGAAAGTTCCATATGCGATATTTGGGAGATGTGATGTCAGATCTCACATTCAAGGATCACAACAATGTTGTTATCACTACCTTAAGAAAAATGAGAGGCTGGATAACTAGAACGTTCGTGACAAGAGAGGCTGAGCCAGTGATGATACTCGTCAAGTTATTTGTTGTCTCCAGGCTGGAATACTGCTGTATATTAACTACCATCTTCAAGGCGATGCAGCAGCATCTTAAGTCTTTTGTTGAGTTAGCAGCAAGGAGCTTAGTATGTGCTCAGAAGATGAAAGAATGTATAATAAAACAGCTGTGTCCAGATCTTGTCAAGAAAGAGACAAAGTAATTCACAAGGCGAGGTTGCTGAGCTAGAAAACATACATAAAACTTTCACTGTCCGTATACATTCACTCAAACATCTAACCTACTAGGAACTCTTGAAGTTTCTTGAACTGCATTCCTTGGAACATAGGCGAGAAAAGTTCATGATAAGTCACACCTTGAAAATCCTGGAGGGACTAGTCAAAAACCTGCACATCGAAATCACTCCGTATGGCAGGAAGAGACTTGGCAGACGGTCAAAGTACCTCCAAGGAGCGTGATGAGTACACCAACTAGAGAACTCAATAAATGTCAGAGGTCCCTGACTTTTCAACGCCCTCCCTTTCTGCATAAGATAAATTACCAACAAACCTTGCGTTGTCTTCAAGAGGGAACCTGATAAGTTCTTCAAATCAGTTCCTGACCAGCAGAGTTGTAGGTCATACATTGGGCTGCTACGATAGGTAAGGTTTGTCAGGAAACAAGACAAGTGTTTACTGACGCGGGTCTTAGTCATATGATGACCCGCAGCTGGAGCTTTTGGTTATCTGACCGAGGCCTTCCGCCAGCTTACCGGTCAACTCTTTTAAAAATTATGGTTATTATAACTTGACTGCGTGAGGCCAGTAATATCAGCCTGGTTGGTTAGACCTTAATCCACACGAAGGCCTGGTCTGGGGCAAGGGCGTTGACCTCCTGAGATATACTTCGGATTTGTTTCGGGTATAAATATTGGCTCAATAATTAATACATTTGAGTTGTCCAAATTTGTGCCCTTCGGTTGCATTTTTCTTAATGTAAACATAAGAATCATTACAATATGATGAATGAGGCTGGGTGCGGTTTGATGAATGAGGTGGGTGTAGCGTGATGAATGAGGTGGCTCTACCCCGGGGTAAACAGCCACCCTTGTAGCTTCAACCACCTGACTACTTCAACCACTCAACTCTTCCCCTCAACCCCCTCCCCTCCCCGGAAGCTTTGAGGCTCTTAATGTTTGAGTCACCCGTTTGACTCTCCCTCCAAAACAACCTCCTTTCCCCAGTACTCTCTTTCACTCAACACACTCCTACTACCCTTCCTATCATCCCTCCCACCACTCTCCTACTACCCTTCCTATCATCCCTCCCACCACTCTCCTACTACCCTTCCTATCCTATCATCCCTCCCACCACTCCTACTACCCTTCCTATCATCTCTCCCACCACTCCAACAACCCTTCCTATCATCTCTCCCACCACTCTCCTACTACCCTTCCTATCATCCCTCCCACCACTCTCCTACTACCCTTCCTATCCTATCATCCCTCCCACCACTCCTACTACCCTTCCTATCATCTCTCCCACCACTCCAACAACCCTTCCTATCATCTCTCCCACCACTCTCCTACTACCCTTCCTATCATCCCTCCCACCACTCTCCTACTACCCTTCCTATCCTATCATCCCTCCCACCATCTCCTACTACCCTTCCTATCATCTCTCCCACCACTCCAACAACCCTTCCTATCATCTCTCCCACCACTCTCCTACTACCCTTCCTATCCTATCATCCCTCCCACCACTCCTACTACCCTTCCTATCCTATCATCCCTCCCACCACTCTCCTACTACCCTTCCTATCATCCCTCCCACCACTCTCCTACTACCCTTCCTATCATCCCTCCCACCACTCTCCTACTACCCTTCCTATCATCCCTCTCACCACTCTCCTACTACCCTTCCTATCATCTCTCCCACCACTCCAACAACCCTTCCTATCATCTCTCCCACCACTCCAACAACCCTTCCGTATCATCCCTCTCACCACTCTCCTACTACCCTTCCTATCATCCCTCCACCACTCCTACTACCCTTCCTATCATCCCTCCACCACTCCTACTACCCTTCCTATCATCCCTCCCACCACTCTCCTATTACCCTTCTTATCCTATCATCCCTCCCACCACTCCTACTACCCTTCCTATCATCCCTTCCACCACTCCTACTACCCTTCCTATCATCCCTCCTACTACCCTTCCTATCATCCCTCCCACCACTCTCCTACTACCCTTCCTATCATCCCTCCCACCACTCTCCTACTACCCTTCCTATCATCCCTCCCACCACTCTCCTACTACCCTTCCTATCATCCCTCCCACCACTCTCCTACTACCCTTCCTATCATCCCTCCCACCACTCTCCTACTACCCTTCCTATCATCCCTCCCACCACTCTCCTACTACCCTTCCTATCATCCCTCCCACCACTCTCCTACTACCCTTCCTATCATCCCTCCCACCACTCTCCTACTACCCTTCCTATCATCCCTCCCACCACTCCTACTACCCTTCCTATCATCCCTCCCACCACTCCTACAACCCTTCCTATCATCCCTCCCACCACTCTCCTACTACCCTTCCTATCATCCCTCCCACCACTCTCCTATCCCTACCGAACACCCCCCTCTCCACACCTGCCAGCACCGGATGCGTAACCCAAATACGCAAGTGACCGTCGGCATCTACCATCATTCCCTCCCTCCTCCCCGGGCCATGACAACCCCCTCTGGCCCATTAGAACCCCTGGGCCATCACCGCCTCTCATCCCCAGGCCATCACAACCCCCCTCTGGCCCATCAGTCCCCCTCCCGTCTTTAGCCAAGATTTTGGTCCGTCGTGAACATTATCAGTTAAATATGTGTGAAGTAACCACATACTTAGAATGTTTTGAAAATATTTCACTTTGAAAGTGCTAAACCCGTAGAGGTTATACATCGTGTGGGAAATAAGCAGCAGTCAGGTTTGATCCATGTTAAGTGAGCCGCGGGCGAGGTCATGCCAGGTTAACAGTCATATATTAAACCATCACTTGTGTAACAACCTGGCTAGTTAGTGAACATTTGTCGTTGTAAGGAGAGGCACTCTTGGCACTGGTTAAACAATTGACACTTGCTGGGTTAACCAAGTGCATTCCTCATGACGTGATGCACTTGTGGAACACACAGGGGACAGGAGAATGGTGGGAGGGGATACCTCACTTGTGAGACACACACACACATGGTCTACCTACCTGGAGGGAGTTCTAGGAATCAATGCCCCCCACCACCCGGCCTATGAACAGGCCTACCTGGAGTCTACCTGGAGGGCATTCCGGGGATCAACGCACCCGCGGCCCGGTTCATGACCAGGCCTCCTGGTGGATCAGGGCCTGATCAGCGAGACTTTTACTGCTGGCCGCACGTAGTCCAACGTTCGAACCACAGCCCGGCTGATCTGGCACTGACTTTGGGCATCTGTCCAGCTCCCTCTTGAAGACAACCAGGGGTCTATTGGTAATTCCCCTTATGGCTGGTGGGAGTCTGTTGAACAGTCTTGGGCCCCGGACACTTATTGTGTTTTCTCTTAGTGTATCAATGGCGCCCCTACTTTTCACTGGGGGTATGTTGCATCGCCTGCCAAGTTTTTTTTTGTTTTCGTGGGGAGTGATTTCTGTGTGCAGATTAGGGACCAGTCCCTCCAGGATCTTCCAGGTATATATTATGATGTATCTCTCTCGCCTGCACTCCAGTGAGTACAAGTCAACTGCTTCCAAGCGTTTCCAGTAGTTAAGGTGTTTGATGGAACTTATACGTGCAGTAAAGGTTCTCTGTACATTCTCTAGATCTGCAATTTCACCTGCCTTGAATGGAGATGTTAATGTACAGCAGTATTTCCGCCTAGAGAGAACAAGTGATTTAAAAAGGATCATCATTGGCTTGGCATCTCTTGTCTTGAATGTTCTCATTATCCATCCTATCAGTTTCCTCGCAGATGTAATAGTGGCACTGTTGTGATTCTTAAAGGTTAGATCTTCGGACATTACCACTCCCAGGTCCTTCACATTACTTTTCCGCGGCGAATTAGAGCCTGATCAATCAGGCTGTTACTGCTGGCTACACGCAATCCAACGTACGAACCACAGCCCGGTTGGTCAGCCACTGACTTGACGTATCCGTCCAGTTCCCTCTGGACAGTCATGGGCCCCTGACACTTATTGCGTTTTTTCCTCAGTGTACTCACCGCAGACCTGCATTTCATTGGGGGTATGTTGCACCATCTGCCGAGTCTTTTTTTTTTTTTTGCTTTCGTAGGGAGTGGCTTCTGCGTGCAGGTTAGGGATCAGTCCCTCTACTATTTTCCAGTTGTAAATTATGTCAGGAGGAAAGGGGTGGGGAAGACCGAATAAAAGCAATCCTTCCCACTTATCCATTTCTCCTCGCCTTCATCTTCCCTCCCTATATCCTCTCTCCTTTATCTCTCTTCCCAGTCTCGCCTCTCCATCATCGGCCATCTTCCCTGGCGTTGTATGAGCCCTATGGGTTTAGTGCTTCCTCGATCATCATAATAATCTCCCCTTCTTTATCTTCCCTCTCCATTTTTTCTCATTCATCTCTCTTTATTTTCATTCCCATAAGAGACTAGCATCATCGTCACTAGGGCTGGGTGCTAGTTCCGTCATGTTTTCCTCAAATTTAAGGTCTGACATTGTAGCTGGCAATATGAGTAATATGCATAATAAACTTGAGTGGAGCCCCGCTGGTCTATGTTTGTCCCTTGCAGTGCGTGTGGGTGAGTGGGGGCGGTGCGCATGTGGGGGTCAGCACATATGCAGAAGGGGAGTTCACGTGGGGAGGGTGCGCAACGGCCTTCATGGAATGTCTGTGCATTTCTTACAGATGCCTTCTTGGAATGACCGCATAAAATGAGGGCGACAGGTATAAAAATTGGTAAATGGATATTCAAGTTTCTGATAGACAGAGCACAGAGTAGTAGTAAACAAAGCAAAATCTAGCATTAGCAAAGGTAAAAAAAAACCTCAGTACCCGAAGGCACAGTTCTGGCACCTTTATTGTTTCTTATCCTCATAACCGACATAGATAAAAACACTCACCACAGTTTTGTATCATTTACGAATGATAATAAAACTAAGCTTGAGAGTCACCTCGGTAGAAGACACGGAAAAATTGCAAGATGATATAGGCAAAGTCTTCCAGTGGGCAGTGAAAAACAACATAGCAGTCACTGGTGACAAGTTCCAACTGTTTAGTCATGCAAAGAATGAAGAAGTTACACCCAGGTGGGTGTAACTGGTTGGTGGTGTGTACGCCCTCGCCTGACTCACCCTACATACCCAGACCTGCGCCCACTTTCCCAGGGCATTCCCAGGGTCGAGTAGGCGGGCACTGCATGCTGCAAATATTTCCTGGAGGTGATGGTAGCATCCTCCTGAGGCTCGTCGCCTGAGTCTCCTGTTTTGCCAGTTGTTTCTTGTTCAGTTTTTCTTTCCTGTACCGGGTCACTGTTTGTGATACTCCATGTAGTTCACCACCTGTTTGTAGATCAGTGGTGGAGGATTTGGCTCGCAATTGAAACCACAGGGTCTTGATTCCCAGGTAGGGCGAAATGTATAGGCAAATCTCTTGAGAAATACCTAGCAGTAAATAGTTGGTGTGTACCAAAGTATCGGTGGTATCGGCTAATTTTGATGGAAACATCGGCCTAAAATTGAGCATCGGTGTCGATATCGGCAAAAAATTGGTATCGTCCCATCCCTAGTAAATAGTTACCTGGGTTTTAATAAACTGTTTTGGGTGACGTCTTACGAGGACCCCACCTGGAGGGTATTCAGGGGATCTACCCCCCCCCGCGGCCCGGTCCATGACCATGCCTCATGGTGGCTCAGGGCCTGATCAACGAGGCTGTTACTGCTGCCCGCACCTAGTCCAACGTACGAACCACAGTCCGGCTGATCCGGCACTGACTTTAGGTATCTGTCCAGCTTCCTCTTGAAGACAACCAGGGGTCTATTGCTTGACTTGATTGTGTTATCCTTGATTATTAATTCTCCTGTTTTAAATATTTCTAAGGATTCCTTCTACTTCAGACAGTCAGTGTCCCATACCCTAGTGCCACACTTCTCTGGCACGCAAATGGCAGTGGCATAGGGTGCACTTGGTGAGCTGCGTGAGTGATGAGAGTAAGTTGGGACCACAACACATCACTCAGGAATGTCTCCTCGCCTGCCCTTCATCGCAGTCTTCAATGAAACTGTTTGAAGAATTATGTCCTGACCGTGTTCTCTTACATCTTCATTGCTGCTTTTTCTGCTGCTTCTACTTTTCTTTGTTTTCTTTTCCTTTGTTCTTCCTTTTCCTTCCTTCTCCTTCTTCCGCCACCACTCAGTTGAAACACAATCCGACATAAGGAGAGGAGCTCTTAACTGCAGTTTATTCATGATTCGTTTACAATAATTATTAAGTGTTTCTTGTTTGCTTCTTCACCACTCATTCTTCTAGCTTTCTTAACGTGTTGCCTCAAATGTTATCATTACTGTCTCAATTAGCTTTGCTCTTAACATTTCTGGCGGTCATCTGGGTGCCAAGATTTGCTTTCATATTCTGTGTGTTTAAAATGCTCCAAGATTAGTAGCTTTGCGTTTCTTTCCCTGCTTGTTGACCTCTGTGCTGCTCTCTCTCCAAGACAATTATTAATGCTTTATTATTTTCTTATATTTGTCATCTGTAGCTTTCTGTTCTGTATTAGCTTGTACACTACGTGTTCTAATCTTATTGGCTTATTGTTCCTGTTATGTAGTCTTTGAAATTCCACCAAGTGCCAGACCAACCAGGCTATGATAGATATGTGGGCCAGCGGGCCGCCAGCACCAGGCAAGGTTGGCCCAGGGCCGGGCTCCAGGAGCAGAAACACTCTTGAAACTCATCAAAGATATTAAAGATAGCACCTTGAATCTCCGGTTAATACCACTCCTCTCACCTCTTCAGTTTCATACTGAATACTGTGTTCTGTACCTTCATATGACTCCATGAGGGCCACCACGTTGGAGAGTTTCTTTGATATTCTGTTCTTTACCTTGCCACTGTTTAGTGGCGCTTTATTTGTGTATCACACTGATCTTTCACTATTTGTCGATTAAGTCTGTTTTTACCTCTCTTGGGGTTTACTAGGGGTTGGTGTTCCTAGGGAACTGGAGGGTTCAGGGAAAAGTTGCAGTTCAATATGGTTAGAGATAGGGAGGGTTTGTGAGACCGTGAGGGATGGGGTTGTGATGGAAAGAATGTAATAGGTTTTGTTTATATGTATTTAGGATAAGGAGGCGGCAGTGGTCAACTGTGAGGAAGAGGGTGTAGGGGATTGGGTTGCACTGAATTGGACGGATGTTTGGTGAGATGGGGTATGTAAGCAGGATGTAGTCAGGGTACGACTGTATAGTAGAATGGGGAGAGGAAGAGGCTCGATTAGGGGTCAGTAGAGGTGATGAGGTTTTGGATGGGAGAGAGGGGGAAGGGAGTAAAGGTATCAATATTGTTGGGAACTGGTGTGAGTGGGGTGGGGGGCGGGTGGATGAAAGTTTAGAGGCAATTGAAGGAAGATGAGAGGGACATGTGAGGGTATGGTGTTGAACTTATATACAGTGTGTCCTGTAAGTCTGGGACCAGAGGATAAAAATAAGTAATTCGTGTTTTTTTTCGTTCATGCATGTTCTTTGATTAAGGAAGAACTCATCTAGGTAATTCTACTCGCAGGAAATCGAAGCCAGAGGGAGGTCCACTGTCACTCTCCGCTGGAGGTTACCTCCTGGGCAGATGGACCCCCCAACCTATCTGAGACCCCCCCACACCCTACTCATTTTTCCATCTCTCTCCGTGTATCTTTTGCTTTGTTCGGCCCTACTGGATATATATCACTCCTCCATTCGAGTATCCTCGTGTGTGTGTGTGTGTGTGTATCGCTAAGATACGCGTCTTCCTCTCTTATTTCCTTTCGTTTTTTCGGCGTTGCATAAATTTGTCTTGGTTGCATGATGAGAGGCTGCAGCCAAGGACGGCAGTGAGAACGATAATTAATTCACTAGTTTTGATAACCTATTTTCGTTGTCTTGACTCATCTTGAGACCGTGTTGTGTTGTCCTTGGTCTCGCTGAAGATGAATGGGATCCATCTGTGTTCCTGTGCCTCCATTCAAAATAAAAATCAAATACATTTTTTTATTTCTTTGTGTAGTATACAAACTGTAGTTTACATGTGATAAAGTATTTTTAAGCACAAAGAAAGCCACTAGCATGCTTGAGCAGAGGGGGCGGTGTTTAAAGTGCATTGTTGTGTTGCTGCTGCCCGTGGTGGTTATTAGATGGAGGGGGGGTGACATGTTGGAGGATGAGGAAGTGGCGAGGAAGTACAGGGAATGGCGAGGGAAAGGCGAGAAAGTGGCTAGGAAGGGCGGAAGGATCTCTCACCCGGAAACGTCAATGCCTCGGCACCCGCCTTCAGGTTTTTCTTTGCGTGTGTTCAAGCACCGTGTACGCACCTCCAGCACGCACGTTCCCAGCACACATGCTCCCAGCACGCACGTTCCTACCACACATTCTCCCAGCATACACGATCCCAGCAACACCCCTAGCAACACTCCTTCCCTCCCAGCATCCCTCCATCCCCCAGCACATGCTCAGCGCACGAAAACACTGGTAAGGGGCCCTGGAATTTCGTTTTCACACGATGGAAGGTTTCACAATGCTTAGTATTCTGCTCCAGTTTTTATTTCTTCAGTTTCTCATTGTTCAATATCGTTGTTTTCTATGACTCACTGGAAAACTTCCTTCGCATCTTCTAGCGGTTGTTTGTGTCCACGATGATTGGCGGTAGTTTCGTCTGCCGAGAATATCAGTTCATTGTCTTGTATACCTGTATCAGATATTAGAAAAATAAATCGGGTCGAGTACTGAGTTTTGAGGAGCAGAGCTTTTTACCATTGAGGCCTCAGATTGTGCTTTAGATAGATGCAACTAATGTGACATTTTATTGTGGCAACGTTTCGCTCTTGACAAAGCTCCTGGAGAGCGAAATGTTGCCACAATAAAATGTCACATTCGTTTCATCAGTGTCCATTTACCTAACAGATTTTACTTTGACTTAATTTTTGGGCACGATTTTTTTTTTTTTAGAAAGTTGAAAGATTCCCTTTGCCAGTCTGGAGAATATACAGAGGACTTAAACTGCTTGTACCAGTTCATTCAAACACATAACACCCTTAGAATTCCTACAGTCCTGCACATTGTATTCCCAGAAACGCAGACGAAGAAAATATATAATAATTTACTTGAAATGAGCATAATTGGAAACGGTATAAAATATCAGTTAACCCTCCCCCAGTAATAAATTTACTTAATGTTGATTACGTCTGACAGTGAGCAAGTCTTTCCCAATTTGTTGCAAACAATACACTGGCTCTATATCCGTGTGAAGCCGAGCTGTCTTATTAGTCATTCATCGTTACCTTAATAGCTGGCTTAGCAACTTGATCCTTGTCACTGAGACGCACAAAGTTATCCACCACCAGGCCACCTCGCCTTATTTCCAAGCGGAAGTTACGAACTTGAGATGTTTTGATAAAGTCACTACTCGTCACGTTGCTAAGTGACTTAATGACTGGCTTCTTATGTGGTGTTTGTCTTCACTTGATGGGAATTGCTTGCGTAATGAGTTCCATCTGGTGTTAATGTGCTGTTTAGGAAGAACTTGTGGTCTTGGCTTGTTAGGTAGCAATTATATTGCCTGACAAATTCGTTATTGCAGTAACGACGCGAAATTCAGTCTGAACATCAAGAAATTACTGATAATGCTAAATATAGGCTGACCTATGATAGGTTGAACAGAATTACTGTAAATTACGTAAATATTAACGAATTAAGTTTGCCAAGTTAGTGTTGGTGCAAAATTTAACGTAAGGGTTAAATAACATTGCATTAGGTATATCAAAGGTAGGGTCTTGCGAAGCAGGTCCTTCAAACCTAGCATTTCCGCACTCGTATATCTGTCCTAGCCATTTTTCAAGCCACCCAAAATGTTCGCCTCAGTGTCACCATTTTGTTTTGATCTATTCACAAGATAAGAAATGGAAGCACTGCAGTAGGCCTGCTAGCTTATGCTAGGCTGTTGCAGTGGGACCCCAATGGAAATGTCACTTTCCCTGACTTTTTGGGGTTATCCTAGGTAATCTACACATGTGCTGCTATGTATGATAATTTATGTAACTGTATTTGTGTACTTGTACCTGAATAAACTTACTCATGGGCTAGTACCATGCATTGGGCTGGTGCCGTGTGGTGGGTTGTTGTGGCTTCCAAGAAAGGAATGTTATGGTAGACCCACACTGTCTAACGTGAGGGACAGAGGGTATATTTTTGTGATGTAGATAGATGGAGGGTTGGGATGGGTGGGTAAGGAACGAGGAATGACCAGTGGCCCGAGCGAGCCAGGTCTTACTCAGACCCGACCTAGCCAGCCAGGTCCTGCGTATTACTTAACTCATTATGGATAATGATAATTTTATTTTACGTTAATAAATGCAAAATGATATATAGAGGCAAAAAAAAGTCACAATACCGTGACTGGAACAATACACAAGTAACCCTCACGTAGCAAAATGAAACTTTGACGATGTTTCGGTACGATTTGGACCATTAATAATGACAAGCGCGAAAGGAAGGAAGCCAGAATATATGCGAGAGGGAGGCGGGGAAGGGAGAGATAGAACGGGAGAGAATAATATACTAGTAGTTATAATGGTAGTAGTGGGTGTAGTAACAGCAAAATAATATCACATCCACAAGGAAAACAATAACAAGAATCTTAAGTTCGAGATATCTGGTGAAGTGTTCCACCCACGGTATTGTGACATGTTTTATTATTATTTTTTAATTTTTACGTAAAGTTATCTTTTCGTGGGTAAGTTGAAAATATTACGTAAACATTAACCTAGGATACCTCGATCAAGTCAGTGACTTATTTCTCTTGGGGTGCTCTTACGTGGTTACGTAGTTAGGCAAATATGCGACTTGTGCATGCAATCTTATCCTCTGGCTGTGGTAATGTTACATTCAAAAGAAGCGCATCAAAACTAAAGATTAAAGTCAACGATGATTTAAGGCACCTGTACTCTCAAGCCTAGCCTGGAATATTGCTATTCACCGAATCTCTCCTCATGGTGCATTCCTCTCAGATTTTAGACGTGAGTGTGTGTGTGTGTGTGTGTGTGTGTGTAGATCTCATGGGTACGTCCACAGCAGGACAATAACTCGACCTTTTGAACCTTCTCTCTTGTGTTTTGAGGTTCCATCCAGTGCTCGGCCATTCCATGATCTTGTTGAGGGTATTCTAAGTGAATTTCCTTTTATATGGAGATGACAGGTGGCTGCAGGTGTACTGCTGTGAAGGGGCAAAGAGAGGGGCGAGGGGAGGACATGGGAAAGAAAAAAAGAAAAAAAAGGAGGAACTATAAATGGTGGTTGGAAAAAATAGGCTAGGGCGAGCGTGGGAGAGGTACGATAGTAATCGGTATTTTAAAAATCTACATACGCTTAGTGGTGGAGAGGCTTGCGTTGGTGGATGGTAGTGGTGGCTGTACTGGTGGTAGTGATTGTGGTAGAGACAGTGCACTAGACAAGCAGATCAAAGAGCTAAACCAGCCCTGGCAGTGGTAAGCCAGACGTGCCATCACAAGCCTTGGCAATGGTGGTGTTGGTAAGCCAGACATACCGTCACCAGCCCTGGCAGTCGTGGTGGTAAGCCAGACGTACCTTCACCAGCCCTGACAGTGGTGGAGGTGGTACAGCACCAACAATCTATGTGGGTGTGGGGAACCATGACCAAAGCCTCGTGCATTGTTGGAGCGTGTAATGTGAGTGTCAAGTTCTCCTCACATCCCCCACGTGTGTGTGTGTGTGTGTGTGCGCGCGCGCGCTTGCATGTGCGTGCGTGCGTTCGCCCATTTGTACTCATCTACTTGTGGTTGCAGGGGGTCAAGTTTCAGCTCCTGGCCCCGCCTCTCAAGCCGTGTGAAGAGAGGTTGTGGAGACCCGGAGATGTGGAGAACGGGAGGGGATGTTATAGATGCCAGGGGGTGAAGATGAGGACGCCTCCTCATGAGGATAGTATCTCATTTACACAAGTCATCGTCATCGTTCTCGTCGTCAGCTGATGCTAAACTGACGTGTCCAGGAGGAATGTCTGAGTGAGGCGAGGCTGGTGTGATGGTGCTACCTGGCGAGGCGCGGGTGGCCTGAATGAGGCGGGGTTGGCAGGGTGGTGTGCTACCTGGCCAGGCTGGGTGGCCTGAGGCACCATTCCTTCCTCTCTTGTCATCGTCACATAAGTTCAAAACATTCCAGTGGAATTCAGGGAAAGTGAAATATGAGGAATGTTGTGTCTGCTGGACTCAAGTCTCCCACTAGAATGCGTGAGGGTTGAGGGCGTGGGGGGTGTCCAGGGCGTGGGACGTCCAGGGAACTTTCACAGAATAGTATCTGAAAGCTGGGGGTTCGAGGGCTATCTTACAGTAATACAGTACTATAAATAACCTTTCTTCCTCATTACTTATAATTTTATTTAATGTCTTAACGAGTACAATATTACAGCTACGAGAGCGATTACACTGTTCGTATAAATTTCACATGCAAGTAAAAATTTGAACGTTTAGGCCAACCTACCTTACTTTGATGGGCTTCCACATTGTTCCCACTCCTACTTTCTACATCCTAACTTTAAGGGTATTTCGCTTTCTGGTAGCAGTAAGTTATATTTTATTTGTTAAACGCGCAACGAAAACAGAGGCTGGCAGGTGTTGAGCCCTGACAGTGGGAGGTCGAGAAGTGCTGTTATCGTAACACAGGTTGGTGGGTACTATAATACAAGTAGTATTAAGATAAGATAAGATTTCTTCGGATTTTTAACCCCGGAGGGTTAGCCACCCAGGATAACCCAAGAAAGTCAGTGCGTCATCGAGGACTTCTGTCTTATTTCCATTGGGGTCCTTAATCTAGTCCCCCAGGATGCGACCCAAACCAGTCGACTAACAACCCAGGTACCTATTTGCTGCTGCTAGGTGAACATGACAACAGGTGTAAGGAAACACGTCAAAATGTCTAATTACGGCTTTCACCCTACAAACTGAACCGTTTGCCATACGTGTTGCTCTCACGCTTGTAGAATCTACTACTACTGACGACTGAATTGTTTCTGACTCCCTATCCTCATTATTAGCTGTACATTGCTTGTTTGTGCATGAAGCCATACACAGGTATAAACATATTTTTAATAAAGAATAAAATTTAAATTTGTGGATTCCTTCTCACATAGGCCTTCGAAAGAATGAAAAAGTCGATGGCTTGGCTAAATTAGCATTACGGAGAATGCCGAATAAAACTTTGGTTTCTCAAGTTAAAAAAAAATATTAGATAAGAACTAGCAAGTGAAATTGCCGATCTAGAGAGTGTACAGAGAACATTTACTGCACATATAAGTTCCATCAAACACCTCAACTACTGGGAATGCTTGGAAGTACTTGACTTGTACTCGCTGGAACGCAGGCGAGAGAGATATGTCATAATCTACACTTGGAAAATCCTAGAAAGAATGGTCCCGAATCTGCACACAGAAATCACTCCATACGAAAGTAAAAGACTGGGCAGGCGGTGCAAAATACCCCCAATGAAAAGTAGGGGCCCCATTGGTACACTAAGAGAAAACACCATAAGTGTCCGGGGCCCAAGACTGTTCAACAGCCTCCCACCATGCATAATGGGAATTACCAATAGGTCCCTGGCTGCCTTCAAGAGGAACCTGGACAGATACTTAAAGTCGGTGCCGGACCAGCCGGGCTGTGGTTCGTACGCTGGATTACGTGCGGCCAGCAGTAACAGCCTGGTTGGTCAGGCCCTGTTCCAACGGGGGCCTGGTCGTGGACCGGGCCGCGGGGGCGTTGATCCCCGGAATACCCTCCAGGTAGGTAAGTGAGTTTTATGAAAGTAACAACACTGATAGGAACTAGCAGATTCATTGCGCCGACTAGATGACAGAACTGGTATTTGATAAGATGGTAACCTAATATTGATCAGTGTTAATGATAAGATGCTTTAATTTTCTTGAGATTGTATCTACGTATTGCATTATGTAGATTAGTTATGTGAAGAAATTGTAATTACTGTAACATTTTTAAAGATGTAACTATTCTTAGGGGTGGTCTGACCAACACCCATTGTGACCTCTGTAATCCTTCCCTTTTACGCTACCGCTCACAGGATGAGTTGTGGGTGCACAATAAAAGAGCCGCTCAGGCAGCACAAAATAAAAAAGGATCAGCCGGGTAGTGAAGTCTATGTTAGTCTGCCTAGATGACCAGACGGTCAGTAGGGAAGGCCAGGCTGCGGTGGTAGAATCCTCGAATTCTGTCACAGATACGGTCTACAGTTACTGAGGTAGTTTGGTTGGCAGGAAGCCTCTGGTACACAGTTATGAATGTTGTATTAGTGTTCGTCCCACCTGCTCACCTGTCCCGTCCTCCACAGTCATGGAGGAAGAGACAGGTGGAGAGAGAATTTTGATATACATAACTGTGACCCAGCGGCCAGCCAACTACTGCCTCGCTGTTGGCTTCGTGTTAAATGTTGTACACCCCTAGCCTAAACCATGGTCAGCCTCGCTACGAAGGCATCTGTTTTCATCTTCGTTCTAGCAAGCTAGAGAGCAGGTGGTTCCTTGCCTAGTATCTGCTTCAGGAAATGTATTATCAAGAGTGTTGTGTGGGTCGCTGAGATGAGGGGGTGATAGTTTTGTTGAGCGTTGTTTGTGGTGACTGTGGTGTGCCGCATTCGACCGCCTCTACCACACTATGCTAACCATCTTCCCACCACTTGCTTCTCTTCCCCTCTCTTCTCCCTTCCTCCCTCCCTCCCTCCTTCCCTCCCTCCCTCCCTCCCTCCCTCATGCTCCTGCTCCTTGAGGTCCCTCACTCCATCTGGTGTATTTGGCGTCTCTTTACAATGGTCAAGGCCTTTTCTTGGCCATGGATTCCACCCGTGTCAGTGTCCTCATTCGCGGGTTAAGAGTAGAGGCAAATAGACAAATATCATTTAACAGAGCCAGTCATTGACAAAATGTCTACGTATGTATGTTGAGAAGACAAACTGTCTAGTATGTTAATGGTAGTGTGTTCGGCTCTATGCCCTATATAGTCTGGTTCGAGACCAAGGATGTATGGGCAAGTCTCCTAACACTTGATGCCCCTTTTCATCTAAAAGTAAATAGATACCTAAGAGTTAGTTGGTTGTTGAGTCGCATCCTAGGTAGAGGACCTAAATCTCTCAAGGTAAATAAGGTTTTTTGGATTATTAATCAAAGAAAATCTTTGAAAGAAGATTCTTTGTGAAATAGTATAAAGCTGTGATAATAGGTTAAAACTGCTCGGTTGGCAGTGCACTCGCCTCACACTCGAGTGTCCGTGGTTCAATTCCGGCATCGGTGGAAACGTTGGGCACGTTTCCTTACACCTTCTGTCCCTGTTCACCGAACAGTAAGTAGATACCCTAGTGTTAGTAGGTACCCTAGTGTTAGTAGATACCCTAGTGTTAGTAGGTACCCTAGTGTTAGTAGGTACCCTAGTGTTAGTAGGTACCCTAGTGTTAGTAGGTACCCTAGTGTTAGTAGGTACCCTAGTGTTAGTAGGTACCCTAGTGTTAGTAGGTACCCTAGTGTTAGTAGATACCCTAGTGTTAGTAGATACCCTAGTGTTAGTAGATACCCTAGTGTTAGTAGATACCCTAGTGTTAGTAGATACCCTAGTGTTAGTAGATACCCTAGTGTTAGTAGGTACCCTAGTGTTAGTAGGTACCCTAGTGTTAGTAGGTACCCTAGTGTTAGTAGGTACCCTAGTGTTAGTAGATACCCTAGTGTTAGTAGATACCCTAGTGTTAGTAGGTACCCTAGTGTTAGTAGGTACCTAGTGTTAGTAGGTACCTAGTGTTAGTAGGTACCCTAGTGTTAGTAGGTACCCTAGTGTTAGTAGGTACCCTAGTGTTAGTAGGTACCCTAGTGTTAGTAGGTACCCTAGTGTTAGTAGGTACCCTAGTGTTAGTAGGTACCCTAGTGTTAGTAGGTACCCTAGTGTTAGTAGGTACCCTAGTGTTAGTAGGTACCCTAGTGTTAGTAGATACCCTAGTGTTAGTAGATACCCTAGTGTTAGTGTTTTAAAGACCATAACAAGACAAAGATCTCAACAGTCAGGAAGATGACGAGGTGGGTATTGAGAACTTTCAAAACAAGGGAAATAATGCCGATGGTGACACTCTTCAAATCGCTATAGATGCTCCCTCACTTAGAATACTTGCTCTTGTGTTGACGGCGGCCCGTTCAGGGCAGGAGAAAATCAGAGCTGGAACAAATTCAGAGATCGTTTACGGCTCACATTGAGTCATTGAAACATCTAAATTATGTGGGAACGCCTTCAAGTCTTGAACATGTACTCATTGGGGAGCGGAGGAGAGATGATACATGATAAATATACCTGGAAAGTTACTTGAGGCTGGTCCAAATCTGCACACTGCCATAACAACATGCTGGATGAGAGATATGGGAGGAAGTGTAAAATAAACCAGTGAGGAGCAGGGCTGGCATGGGGACAATAGGGGTACTAGACTATTCAACATCTTACCAGAAGATACCCGAAACACGGCTGAACCAGTGTAGAATCCTTCAAGAGGAAACTTGGACAAATATTTTCACCAGGTGCCAGATCATCCAGGCTGTGATGGATATGTGGCCAGCGGGCCTCCAGCCAGCAACAAGCCTGGTTGACTCAGGAGCACCAGACGAGCCTGGCCCATGGCCGTGGCTCAGAATTGGATACTCGCAACTCTTCAAAGGTATATCAAAGGCTCTGATCCACCGGGAGGCCTGGTCGAGGACCGGGCCGAGGGGGCATTGATCCCAGGAATGCCCTCCAGGTAGGTAGGTAGGTAGACCACAATGGTCTTCACCAGCATCGAGGTACTTCAGTCACCGTTGAAGTGTGGACACCTGATATGGTTGGTAATTTGGCTGCCCGAGGCGAGTGATGGTTGTTCTTATGTGTGATCCTGTCGTAGAAACTCAGCAGGTTGTGAGGCAAAAAAAATCCTCATCCATGCACTTACGCTGGTTCTCTCTAAAGTCTCTTTTCTCCAAGTGTTCTAACACACACTTCCTGACTTTCTTCTCTGGATTTCAAGCATTGGCTATGTCCTTTTTTTTCAGTACTCTGGGAGATGTGTCATCAAGCATCAATGGTTTCATTGCGTCCTGTATATGGAGGCATGTTTAGTCTCAGTATGAATAATGCTGCCCAGTTCCCATAGTATGAGGATGAGCAGTGCTGCCCAGAACTCGCTCTCTGGCCAGTATATTAAAAAAAACTTCTACAATAATTTCGTCTTTTATCGCGCATTTATTCGTCTTATTTCTGCACTGTGACCTGCCTGCCTGAGAAATACCTCCTACAATCTTAAGTGAAGTTACTTGCATACTTCTCTCACCTTTCTTGAGTACATCTTTCTTCTGCACCTTTTCCAGTTCAGTAATTTCGCCTGCCCTGAAGGGGGCCGTTTTTATACAACAATATTCCATCTTAGTGAAAACAAGTGATTTGAAGAGTATCATTAGTGTCTTAGCATTCCTTGATTTGAAGGTTCTAGTTATCCAACCTTTCATTTTCCTTGAAGTTACGATGATACCATTGTTGTGCTCCTTGATCGTGAAATCTTCTGGCATTATTACTCCCAGACCTCACATTTGACTTACGTTCTGTTGAGTGGTTTGAGTTTGTCTTGTACTCTGATCTTGTTTTTATTTCCTCCACGTGATCTTTCACCAGCATCCTAACTTGGCTGTGGCTTAAATGAGATATTGAAGACATGAAGACTAAGATAAGCTGAAGAATAAGCTTTTATTAGAACAATTTATCGCTGTTTGTAGAATTTTACACAAAGTGAAACGTTGTCCTGATAAAAGTTTGTGTAAATAATTATAAAATGCTCTTTATTATGGTTCTTGAAGGCTAGTCTTGAGATTCATTATCACACATGCATAGGCTCTTCTGGCTATACGTTTAGTGTACTTAGTTGTGTTAGCAGGGGGTCGATTCATGGCTCCTCTTTCTTTTTTTATCACTTTCACTGATTTAGCTTTCAGGGTCCGACCATACATTCTCTTGAAGCTCTGTACAGTATTTACTTCCACCTCTTCATCTAGTCACGCATTTCACTTACCGTGTAATGTGCATGTGTCTAAGTGTAGGTGGAAGGAAGGAAGGAAGTAACCCCACTGCCTTTCATTAGCACCACTGCAGGATCGGTGACCCTGTCTCACCTCAGACCATAAACCTCATCAACATCGCTTGTAATGACTGTCATTTACAACCACTCTAGTGATAGGGGGGCGGGAGTTTATAAATTTGGGGCAATTTCGCTAGAAAGCAAGTAATTAACTTAATGACGAGTTACAGGGAAATCACTGGGGTTAATTTATAAGCTTTCTCTAGTGTCTGATGAACAGCTTTCCTCATTTTCAGTGTCAGTAATATACACTGATATACCTTTACCTTTGATATACCTTTGAAGAGTTTCGAGAGTATCTACTCTAAGCCCGGCCATGGGCCAGGCTCGTCTGGTGCTTGCCTGGTCAACCAGGCTGTTGCTGCTGGAGGCCCGCTGCCCCACATATCCATCACAGCCTGGTTGATCTGGCACCCGATGAAGATACTTGTCCAGTTTCCTCTTGAAGGCTTCTACACTGGTTCCAGCGATGTTTCGGATATCTTCTGATAAGATGTTGAATAGTCTGGGACCCCGGATGTTAATACAGTGCTCCCGTATTGTCCCCACCGCACCCCTGCTCCTCACTGGGTTTATTTTACACTTTCTCCCATATCTCTCACTCCAGTATGTTGTTATGGCAGTGTGCAGATTTGGGACCAGCCCCTCAAGTACTTTCCAAGTATATATTATCATGTGTGTGTGTGTGTGTGTGTGTGAGAGAGAGAGAGAGAGAGAGAGAGAGAGAGAGAGAGAGAGAGAGAGAATGAGAGAATGAGAGAGAGAATGAGAGAGAGAATGAGAGAGAGAATGAGAGAGAGAATGAGAGAGAGAATGAGAGAGAGAATGAGAATCATTTATTCCTAGGATGATTTGTCTGGAACATATTCGTACAGCATAATGACATTAATGAAATAGTCTGTTAACGAAATGAAATCGCTGGCCCACAGATGGCTCCAACTTCATCCTGTTCCCTATTTGTATGTCTCATAACAATAAAAAAAGTTTTTCAAATGAGCTTATATATTTAACAGCTCTTAGCTTGTAAATAAAGTTAGGAACTTTAACCTAACCTTGTAAAATCCTGTGTAAAATAGAGAGAGAGAGAGAGAGAGATAGAGAGATATAAAGGGTTCTGCAGAATGTGCAAGGTGTTGAGCGCAGCGTTTAACTCTTCATTTCCTGCTCAGTAATGTAAACACTGATGATGGTTCTGAGTGACTTGGTGGTCACAGTCATGCCCTCAACTGTTGTCCTTACGTTTCACGGTGCAGCGCGCACCAACAGTCTC
>WNWK01002010.1:0-120000 GCA_009830355.1 Cherax destructor | reverse complement strand
TAGTAAGACATTCGAAACTCATCAAAGGTATATCAAAGGTAAGGTATGTAGCCCTCCGACCCCTCGGGCGTGGTTTTGAGTAGTGGCATCCGTCAAGAGGGAGGTGGAGTAGTGTTGGAGGTGTGATGGTGAGGTGGGTGTAGTGTTGAAGGGGAGTATAGTATTGGGGAGGTGTAGGGAGCTTGGTGTGGAGGGTCACACTTTCTCCGGTTGTCGTCTGAGCTGCTGTTATCATGTCTCTGACATTCTTACTCAAGTGGGTCCTCCTTCCTCTGTGTTGCCGCCACCCATGCCTCGCCCACGCCACCCCTGCCTCACCAACATCACCCCTGCCTCACCAACATCTTTTCCTCGCTCTCACCACCAGTTAGTTTGATATCTTTATTATGCACCCCATACCCATCCTGTGGGCGGTAGTCAAAAAACTACAGAGGTACATAATGGGTCCAGGGACACCACCACCATCCCTGCTTTATCAAATCATCTGTGACATGATAAAGATCAACACAGATCGAAAGGTTGTCCAATAGAGGCTTCTGAAAGGCATTTTTTTTTTTTACACAAAGTTTGACAAGGTTAGGTTAAGGATCCCTAACTTTATTGACAAGCTAAGAGCTGTTACCTACATCAGGTCATTTGAAAGCATTTTTATTATTATGAAACATACAAGTAGGGAACAGGATGAAGTTGGAGCCATCTGTGGGCCAGCATTTTCATTTGATCAAATGACTTTATCTCGTTGACATCATAATGTTGTACAAATGTGTTGCAGACTCGAGTCATCCTGGGAATAAATGATCTCAGATGAAGTGATGTTCTGGAGAAGGATACAGCCAGAGTGAAGTTTCTGCTTTCTGCCCGTCTTGTGGTATAGAAGCTTGCTTCTCGCTGTCCTTGAAGTGAAGCCAAGTGTGGTACTTTGACAATGTTGGCCTTGTACATGACAGAAAGGCCACCGACATCCCTCCTGTGTTGAAGGCTCTGCTGAAATGACAGATCTATCCAGGATGGGTCCAGGCGAAAGATGAGACGTCTTGCTCTGTTCTCTACTGTCAAGCAGTCGCAGATGAGACGGGGGGGAGGGGGGCAGGCAAACCAAGAAAGTGGAGCATACTCAAGGTGTAAGCGTACTTGTGCCTCATACAGAATCTTGCAACCCTTACTGTCAAGCAGATGCGAGATACGTCGAAGTGCTGTAAGCTTCCTGGCTGCCTTGTTTGAAAGATTTACAACGTGGTTCTTCATGGTCAGTTTGGAGTCAAATTATACCCCAGGGATATCAACTTCTTCCCCAGGTACCAACGCTCTCCCATTCACACTACTGCTCCGGCATTACCATCATGGTGCCTAGAGACCACCATCATTATTTGTTTTCTCAGGTGCAAATGTTACCTGCCATCGGTTTCCCCAAGCTGATATAGCTCTTAGCTGATGATTGATGTAGCTTAGAGCAGCTGACATTTCTTCTCTTGGATAAGTAAATGCCAGAGTACAGTCGTCATTTATTCCTGGCCCGTGAGTGGAAGCTGTTATACTACTATGATTTATGTCTTCCTGTGTTAGAAATAAGAATGAAGAAGAGAATAAAGGCGAGCACAGTACTTTAAGGAACAGCATTTCACGGTGGAGGATTCTGATTTCACTTTGGTTGCTATTACCCCCACTACAGTCTCTCTTCGCCTCCACTACAGCTCAGCCCCACCCTCTACTACACACTACAGGTTAGCCTTCTGCAGTGCTCCTTCTTTCTTATGTTTTTATCCCCCGCTACACATTACAGATGTCTCCCCACACTACAGGTCCAGCTCTTTCCCCTGACTACCACTCCTCTCCTCACTACTGTTCTGAGAGATGGTAATTCCAAGTGCCAGTAACCCCAGTTATCCTGGAAGGAAACTTTTGAAGCTGTCGTACACGATGAGCCTTTAGTGGATAACTTGATGATAACCATATTGTCCTGGTGAAGTCTCCCAGCTCAGGCCGACACCCTATTTTGCGTGATGGAATATGACTGGGAAACATAGCTTTTGTTCTTACCTTGTAACTACCATATAAAATAGGGTAGTAGTGCACTGCTGATGTATCCGGTTTTGTTAAATAAAAAAGGCCTGACTACAGGAGTGCCGCGTAGCTCATCGTCGACTCATGACAGCAAGGTCCCGGGTTTAGATTCCCTGGCACGGAAAAGCATTAGAGCAAATTTCCTTACACCCTTGCTCCCCCTATCCACGTAGCAGTAAAAATAGGTGGTACCTGTGTGTTAGTCCACTGTTGTGGGTCTCATCCAAGGAAGAAAATGTGCTAGAAAATTCCAGTATCTCCGGAATGTTATATACTGTGTTAAGAAAACACTCCAGTCCTGTGTGTGAGAAACTCCAGTACCTGCTGGAATGTAATATTCTGTGTATGAACACACTTTCAGTAACTACTACAAGTATTCAAGTGTTGGATGAAGGGCTTCAGTGTGCCCAGTGATGTTAATTAAATACAAATTTCTGCGTCAACCAGAGATACGTCCCCAGCACCCTGCAGCATGGCCCCGAGATGATAACGGTTGCCTGGCAGTACACACATTACAGGTCAAGGAGACTGTTGTACGAGCTGCAGTTATGAACTCCCCTGCGGCGTCTCTCAGTGCCTGAAGAACCCACCTGGAATTATGAACCCACATGTAATAATGAGCCCAAATATAATTACGAATCCTCATGCAGTTATGAACACTCTATACCATTGCGTTGACCCCCGGAACTCTCTCCAGGTAAACCATAGACACCGTTAGTTTATGATGTCTCGGCACCTAACGAACCCATCAATAATTATGAATATCCTATGTTTATAACTCTGCATGTATGCATCACATGGTGACCTAGCGTGAATGTATACATGTATATCATAACTGGAACAGATTCAAAGATCATTTACGGCCCGCATTTAAATTACTGAAAACGCCTCAAGAGTCTTAAATATGTACTCACTGGAGCGGGGGCTATATATATAGTTCGATTTAGTTCGATTAGGCTAAAATAAATTGAGCTTGTTATAATAAGTTAGGTAAGATTCCTAAGGTTTTTTGGGAACAAAATCATTAATTTTTATATTAACATTAATGAAAAAAAATATCTAAATGTATAATAGAAAATTTTAGAAATGACTTCATTTTAAACGATTTCTTGCTAATTGACCAGTTTTACCTATTCTACGAATATATATATATATATATATATATATATATATATATATATATATATATATATATATATATATATATATATATATATATATATATATATATGTGTGGGTGGGTGTTGGTTGAGTGACTAGTTGCAAATCTGCACACTGCCGTATCATACTGGAGAGATATATGGGAGAAAGTGTAGAATAACTCCAGTGAAAGGCAGGGGCGCCGTGGGCAAAATAAGAGAGCAATGCATTAACATCCATACCTGGAGTGGGTTTCGGGGGTTAACGCCCCCGCGGCCCGGTTCGTGTCCATGATCCCAAACTTTACCTTACCAGAAGATATCAGAAAGAGTGCTGGAACTAGAGTACGAGTCTTCACGAGAAGACTTGACCGTTTGCTCCGCCAGGTGCCCGATCAACCAGGCCGCCAGCAGCAACTGCTTGGTTGACCAGGCAAAGCACCAGACAAGTCTGGCCCATGATCGAGGTGCTGGATTAAGGAAAACCCTTGAAACCCACCAAAGATGTATTACCAGGTTACCTGGTCTACATTTATGTATGATAATATGTATCACCAGGTCACTCTTACACTAATAACTGTGATTGACCGGGGTTGACCTTGAACTCCTTGAGCGCCGCTCAAGGCGCTTTCAAACATAGCTACCGATGTCAGGTAAAAGGATACAAGTGCCACTAATGGCACATTTTATTGTGGCAACTTTTCGCTCTTCAGGAGCTTTGCCAAGTCGCAACTACAAGAAAAATGTCACATTGGTAAGCATTAATTACAAATGTCGTTTGTTCCAGTTGCCAATGATATCTGGTGTGAAATGTTTCAGGTGCTTTGCATACGATGTGTCAGGTGTGTTGCTGTAGGATGTATGTCAGGTGTGTTCCTATAGAATGTATGTCAGGTGTGTTGCTATAGGATATCTCAGGTGTGTTGCTATAGGATGTATCTCATGTGTGTTGCTATAGGATGTATCTCAGGTGTGTTGCTATAGGATGTATCTCAGGTGTGTTGCTATAGGATATCTCAGGTGTGTTGCTATAGGATGTATCTCATGTGTGTTATGTATCTCAGGTATGTTGCTATAGGATGTATCTTAGATGTGTTGTGTAGGTAGTGTGTTGTGTAGGTAGTGTGTTGTGTACGATGTGTCTCAGGTGTGTTACCGTAGAATGCATCTTGGGTAAGGAATGTATATAAAAAGTAGAATGCATTTTGGGTGTGGACATATATCTTAGGTGTGGAATGTGCCTCCGTACTTAACACTTTTGTAAAGGGGGACTTTACTGTACAGGTTTGAAATCAGTGCTTCCAGTATTTCCCAGATGTAAATTACAATGCACCATTATCTCCTGCGCTCCATGAAGTTTGAGAGAGACTATGCTTTCCCAATAATTCATGTGTTGGATACAGTCATCGGAGTTTCTCCGCAGATTCCCCAGACTCCAGATCCGCAGTATCACCAGATTTAAATGAGTGTTAGAGTACAGCAGAATGTTCCAGTGTAGATCAAACATGAGCATAGGTTTGTAAGCAGACAAATCAATCAATCTGAGAATGCTTTGTGAAGATGCTGAAGAAATCGACCAAACGACACTGGAGGTGAGAACTAGGGATATTAGGAAGTACTTTTTTTTTAGTCTCGGGGTGTTAGAAAAATGGAGTGGAATGAGGAAGTGGTGAAGGCAGATTCCATACACAGTTTTAAAAGCTATCATGATATGACCACCAACAGTAACAGTCTGGTTGACTTGGCAAGTACCAGACGAGCCTGGCCTAAGAGAGAAAAACTATCGGGTCTCTCTCTCTCTCTCTCTCTCTCTCTCTCTCTCTCTCTCTCTCTCTCTCTCTCTCTCTCTCTCTCTCTCTCCTCTCCCCCCCCAGCCATAGAGCTGTCATGAAGTAGAATAGTCTGGAAAGTGAGGTAGTGGAGGCAGGTACCATACATAGCTTCAAGAAGAGGTATGACAGCTCATGGAGCAGGGAGAGAGTGGACCTAGTGGCGACCAGTGAAGAGGTGGGGCCAGGAGCTATGAATCGACCCATTCAACCATAATTAGGTGAGTACACTCACACTAGAACTTTTCCTGTTGGCCAAGTGAGTAAAGGAAATTGGCAGAGCATACATAATTGTTATTACCTGCCCCGCTGGTGTGCCTCGCTCGGTGAGAACATTCCTCCAGCATCCGGGGTGACAGCGGCGGGGAGAGGGGGGGTTGTGATGAAATGGTGGGGGTGGGGGTGTGTTGGGTGTGGTACTGCAGTGGTGTTGGGGGTGGAGGTTTTTGTGTAAGGTGGTGTGGAGGCGGTTGATAGTGTGGTGGTAGGTAATGGGGGGTGTTGGTGATGGACGGGTATAAAGTTGGAGTGTTGAGGGGGCTGGTGGAGGTTGGTGTAAATATGGTGGGGGTGATGGGTGTTATTGGAGAGGTGAAGGTCAGTCTTCCCGAGAGGGGTTATGGAAAGGTTAAGTGTGAATTCACAGTGTTTCTCACACATGTTTCACCCCTCATGAGAGTCCAAGAAGTACACTGACAGAGCCCTGAACACCAGTAACACATTTCGCACGTCGGAACACCAGCAACACGTGTCGCACGTCGGAACACCAGCAACACGTGTCGCACGTCGGGACACCAACAACACGTGTCGCACGTCGGAACACCAGCAACACGTGTCGCACGTCGGAACACCAGCAACACGTGTCGCACGTCGGGACACCAGCAACACGTGTCGCACGTCGGGACACCAGCAACACGTGTCGCACGTCGGGACACCAGCAACACGTGTCGCACGTCGGGACACCAGCAACACGTGTCGCACGTCGGGACACCAGCAACACGTGTCGCACGTCGGGACACCAGCAACACGTGTCGCACGTCGGACACCAGCAACACGTGTCGCACGTCGGGACACCAGCAACACGTGTCGCACGTCGGGACACCAGCAACACGTGTCGCACGTCGGGACACCAGCAACACGTGTCGCACGTCGGGACACCAGCAACACGTGTCGCACGTCGGACACCAGCAACACGTGTCGCACGTCGGGACACCAGCAACACGTGTCGCACGTCGGAACACCAGCAACACGTGTCGCACGTCGGAACACCAGCAACACGTGTCGCACGTCGGAACACCAGCAACACGTGTCGCACGTCGGAACACCAGCAACACGTGTCGCACGTCGGAACGGCAATTACAAAGACAGAGCGAGGGTCTGGGTTCGATTGCCAGCCAGGGTAGGAACATTGGTCGTGTTTCTTTACACCTGTTCTCTATGTTCACCCATCAGTAAATGGGTACCTGGGTGTTAGTCGACTGGTGTGGGTCGCATCTTGGGACACTGACCTAATTTACCAGAAATGCTCAGCATAGCAAGGGGCTTTCTATATACTAGTATGTCATTGATATCAGCTAGGCCTGTATACCTTGTACATGTACTTGTACTAAATAAAGATATTATTATTATATTATTATTAGGAAATGCATAGTAGTTGTAGTAGTTACACACAACACACCAGGCTGTGATGGATATGTGGGGCAGCGGGCCTCCAGCAGCAACAGCCTGGTTGACCAGGCAAGCACCAGACGAGCCTGGCCCATGGCCGGGCTCAGAGAGTAGATACTCTCGAAACTCTTCAAAGGTATATCAAAGGTACCTACCTGGAGGGTGTTTCGGGGGTCAACGCCACCGAGGCCATGACCAGGCCTCACGGTGGATCAGCGCCTGATCTACCAGGGTGTTGCTGCCGCCCTCATGCAATCCAACGCACGAACCACTGTCCGACTGTTCAGGCACTGACATTAGGTATCTGTCCAGTTCCTTCTTTAAGACAGATAGGGTATATTGTTAATTTCCCTTATGAATGATGGGAGGCTGTTGAACAGTCTTGGGCGCTTGACACTTATTGTGCTTTCACTTAGTGTACTCATGGCACCACTGCTTCTCATTGCGGATGTTGCACCGTGTGCCAGTCTTTTGCTTTCGTGGCGAGTGATTTTTGTGCAGATTTGGGACCAGTCTCTAGAATTTTACTGGTAAATATTATATATCTTTCTCGCCTGTGTTCCAAGGAGTAAAGGGACTTCAAACGTTCTCAATAATTAAGTTACTTGACTGAACTAATATGTGCATGTAAAGTTCTCTGTACATTCTCTAGATTTGTATTTTCGTCTGCCTTCAATGGGGCTGTTAGTGTAAAGCAGTATTCCAGCCTAGAGAGAACAAGTGACTTAGAGGATCATCATTGGCTTGGCATCCCTTGTTTAGAAGGTTCTCATTATCCATCCTATCATTTTCCTAGCAGATATGATAATGACATTGTTGTGACCTTTAAAAGTGAGATCTGACATTATCACTCCTAAGTCCTTTACACTCCGTTTTTGCTGTGTAATTAGAATGTGTTTGACTATTCAACATCTTACCAGAAGATATCAGAAACACGACTGGAACAAGTGTAGAAGCCTTCAAGAGGAAACTGGACAAGTATCTTCACCAGGTGCCAGATCAACCAGGCTGTGATGGATATGTGGGGCAGTGGGCCTCCAGCAGCAACAGCCTGGTTGACCAGGCAACCACCAGACGAGCCTGGCCCATGGCCGGGCTCCGAGAGTAGGGAAACTCTTGAAACTTCAAAGGTATATCAAAGATAGATACTTCGTTCTTGCTATAATTTACTCAAGCTTTCCGTAACAAAGTAACTGAAATTTTGTCTTATTGAACATCCTATTGTTTTCTGCGGTCCATTGGAAGATCTGAAATATTTTCAGCATTTCATTATATATTGTAAAACTTATGTACTGCATACAATAAGCGGGCCTCCAGCAGCAACAGCCTGGTTGACCAGGCAAGCACCAGACGAGCCTGGCCCATGGCCGGGCTCAGAGAGTAGATAAACTCTCGAAACTCTTCAAAGGTATATCAAAGGTAAGTCTGTGGGGGGGGGGTGAAGCTGCCAAGCTGTGGATAAGGACACTTTTGTACAATTCAAAACATTTATTAAAGGATTAATAAATCTGCTGGTGGCGACACGTTTCCTTTAATAAATGTCCTGAACCTCTCCATACTGTGTGCTTGTACGTACACGTGCACACATTCTTGTCCGTATCTCCAAAGGAGTACGTTTGCTATGGCTCGCTGCCTGTGCTCTTCCTGTACCATTGTTGCATTTCCATGGCCTGTACTAACTTTTTTGTTCACTATCGGAGATCCTGCAGCCTCACTCACTGCAATTATCCTAACTTTCGCTAATAATTCTGTCATTACCTCTGCACGCCTTAAATGACTTACTAATTACACAAGTCGGGTCACGGGAGACTTGGCTGTGTGTGGGGGGGGGGTCCACTCCCTCACTCGTGTTCATGTAAGAGGAAGTACAATGTCTGAAGTCTTTTTTTTTTTTTCATTAATCAGACTACAGTCACCGTTCTAGAGGTGGAGTGTCTTGCCTCCGATGAAGGGCTCTTGATCCAGGGATCGGGGGTTACCCTCCTCTTCCTCGAATTAAAACCCAGTTATCTCCCGTTCTCCAGGTGCTATATAACCCTTATTGGTTTAGCGCTTCCCCGTGATTTGCCGTCTGTTGAAATCCATATATTTTTTCCTTTTGTTAATTATCATTTATAATTATTACATTTCATGGGGAGCGCTAAACCACATGGGTCATATAGCGCCAAGGGGCATTCAGATTAAATCCAACAGGACAGCAGGTTCAATTCCTCTGATCAAGAGCCCTTCACGGGCATCAAGGAATATTATAATTATTATTATATTCTTGGAAGAGGCACTAAACTCGTAGGGGTCATACAGCGCCAGGGAAGTGGGAGGCAATCAGGCTTGATCTTTGAATGAAGAAGTCATTACCGACTTAAGGCATCTCCCTCGAGGCCCCTGTTTGTTATGATATACGATGCATATACAGTGTGTTGTCAGCTTCACCCGCTGTGTCTTGTAGCTGCCAGGAGGGAGAAGTTAATTGAGGTCACCAAAGGTCGTTTAAAAAGGGAGAAAGATGGGGAAGGGAGGTAGAATTGAGATTATAACACCCGAAGGCACCGGCAGGAAGACTCGATGCTAACAGGAAGACTCGATGCTAACAGGAAGACTCGATGCTAACAGGAAGACTCGATGCTAACACGAAGACTCGAGGACGCCGGCAGGGAGACTCGAGGACGCCGGCAGGAGGAGCTCGAGGGCGCCGGCAGGGAGGCTCAGGACGCCGTGCAGGGAGGCTCGAGGACGCCGGCAGGGAGACTCGAGGACGCCGGCAGGGAGGCTCGAGGACGCCGGCAGGGAGGCTCGAGGACGCCGGCAGGGAGGCTCGAGGACGCCGGCAGGGAGGCTCGAGGACGCCGGCAGGGAGGCTCGAGGACGCCGGCAGGGAGGCTCGAGGACGCCGGCAGGGAGGCTCGAGGACGCCGGCAGGGAGGCTCGAGGACGCCGGCAGGGAGGCTCGAGGAGGCCAACTTTTTTTTTTTTTTTCGTGTGTATGGCTCATTGCTTTGTAATTACCTGGAGTATACCTGGAGAGAGTTCCAGGGGTCAACGCCCCTGCGGCCTGGTCTGTGACCAGGCCTCATGTTGGATCAGAGCCTGATCAACCAGGCTGTTACTGCTGGCCGCACGCAGTCCAACGTACGAACCACAGCCTGGCTGGTCAGGTACCGACTTTAGGTGCCTGTCCAGTGCCTGCTTGAAGACAGCCAAGGGTTTGTTGGTAATCCCCCTTATGTATGCTGGGAGGCAGTTGAACAGTCTTGGGCCCCTGACACTTACTGTGTTGTCTCTCAACGTGCTAGTGGCACCCCTGCTTTTCAGTGGGGGGATGTTACAATTTTGTTCATAACTGTAGCCATGTATAGACGTGTGGATGTTTCTTACCTTTGTAACTTGTCATGAGTGTGACCAGATCTACCTGGATCTCATTACCTTTGTAACTTGTTCAGCTATCAAAACTTTGGCGTCCAGTACCTGGACCAATTATGTACCTCTGTAATCTTTTGACTACCGCCCACAGGATGGGTATGGGGTGCATAATAAAGACATTAAACTTAAACTGCTAACTGCGAGACTCGAGGGCGCCAATGGGAAGAAACCGAGGGGACCCGACTGGAAGAAACCGAGGGGCCCAGTTGAGAAGAAATGCAATGATCCCAGCCAGAATACCCGAAGGGCCATCTGACTGATGTTCTTCCGGCATGTTTTTACATCAAATTTCAAAATTTATCGCTACTAACTAACCAAGGTTTTGTTTTTCAGACTACGGTGCGTGTGTGGGTGAGATGCCTGATGCAGGAGATGGAGTACAAGACTGTGTGCATAGCGTATACCACCACCTGCAGGGAGCTCGTTCAGTCCATACTCTCAAAGTTTAGGATGAAACATCGAGATCCCAACCTTTTCTACTTAACCATGGAAGTCACTGTCAGAAAAACTGGTAAGTTGTGGATTTGTATTAGAATTAAATATTATACAGATTACGTATCTCTCTTTTCACAAATTTAGAGAGTACATAATATTACACTTAAAAAATCAAAATGGCATTAAGAAAAATGCTCATACCCGGATCTTTCAATTTTTAGTGTGTCCTCACTGAGTTGTACTCATTAAATGTGCTCCCCTTCCTTGGATCAAACCTTAATGCCTCCCATTCCCTAAGCACTGTATGATCTCTACATGTAGGTTTATCACTCTCCCATGAATGTAATAATAATGTACTCATTTGAGTTTGTTTGCAGGAATCGAGACTACCAGAGCAAATTATGTATAAATAAAATAGGATAACTCTAGAGACATGCTATGCAATGGCTTCCAGAACTAAGAAATATGAATTATGAAGAAAATTGAAAGTAATAAAAGTGCCCACTTTGGTATTGTAAATAGAAGTGAAAGAGGAGGTGTGATAATCAAATATGAGAAAATAGTTATGAAAACTAAGAAAAGGGTATTGCTTAAATGTTTGACTAAGATCCTAAAAGACATGTATAGTGTATGTATAAACATCGAAGATGGGATACCATGAGCATAGCTGTGCTTCCGTAATTATAAATACTTTAGCTACGATAATAAGAAATACCTATCATACATATTAATTTAGACGTGCACTCTTCCACTTTAGATAATTTAAATGAAAAGCTTGATTTTTTCTACTGATAAAATGATTGAGGTTCTGTATCCTCACAGGAGGCATTATGAGGACGACCCTTACACTGGAGGATGACTCCAGACCAGCAGAACTACAATCATGCCACCCCCGGGGAGACTCCAAGTTGGCCTTGAAGATGCGACCCGGTGGCCTCATCAGGGTATATGATGGTGCACTGGTTCCTGGGGTAGGTCCTACATCTCTGCTAAAATGTCATGTTTTTTCTGTATTTTACACACTTCAATGAAATATCGATATATTTTAGCTTGATTTGTATTATAATATTTTGTTCTTAGTCGCAGTACAAGAGCTTACTTGTGAGCGAGAGGACCACTTGTGAGGAGCTGATGCATCTGGTACTTCAGTGCAACAATATTCAAGACAATGTCAATAATTTTTCTATATATGAGGTATGCTAAATTTCAGTACCATATCTTTATAAATACAGTGGTACCCCGGTTTACGATATTTTTTCATTCCAGAATGCTGTTCAAGTGCCATTACCAAACGAATTTATCTCCTTAAGAAAAGTTGTAAAATAGACTAGTCTTTAGACCTACCAAAATTACACTTACAAAAGCATTTAAAAAATAAACTTACATAAAAGGGTGAGTTTGGGACCATCGTAACCGGGTACCACTGTACACTGTACAGTGGACCTCGTTACGAATACCCGAATCGTGCATTATGTAAGTATAATTTTTGTAAGTTCTTGTGAAGTGTAGTTTTGGGGTCTGAAATAGACTAACCTACATGACATTATTTCTTAAGGACGTAAATTCGTTCGGTAATGGCACTTGAGCAGGCTTCTGCAATGAATTTTTTTCGTTAACCGAGGGTCCACTGTACATAGTTTTTAGTTGAATTTTTCACTAAGTGTTTGTGTTCAGCATTTCTTTTAATATACTGTACAGCCTCTCCTCACTTAGTGACGTACTCATTTACCGACACCTTGGACTTATGACGGGCTCTCTGACCAATATTTATACCTGACTAATGTATATTAGAGCTTATTTTCTCTATTCTGTTTATTTCAATATAGTACAGTACACTACTGTATAATCATTTAAAAATATACAGTGGTACCTCGACTTACGATATTTTTTCATTCCAGAATGCTGTTCAAGTGCCATTACCAAACGAATTTATCCCCATAAGGAATGATGTAAAATAGACTAGTCCTTTTAGACCCCCAAAATTACACTTACAAAAGCATTTAAAAATATAAACTTACATAAAAGGGTGTGTTTGGGGACCATCGTAAGTCGAGGTACCACTGTACCAGAAATGTTATAGATGGTGCAAAGATGACAGTAAAATAATATCAAAGATGGTTGACACAAACTCTCTGCCATTATAGTATGCTCCTCACTAAGCGATGAATTCGTTTATCAACATGGTCTCAGGAACGGAACTTCGTCGTTAAGTGAGGAGAGGCTGTAAATATTAGTACATTACTTATGAAGATGTTGACTCAGTTCCTTTAATTTTCTTATTGTGTTCATACATCTTTTGTGAAAAATAATAATTTATTTATTTCATCCAATATTGCTGAATAACTTTTGATTTAATAGTGCTTTAGTAGTCAGACTCTTTACAAATATTAATTTTCTTTGTCGGTTATGCTCCAACCCAGTACTTTCATAAGAAAGCATACTGGAACCAAGTGATACTCAATGCCTTCAAGGATGTTTAATATGTTTTGAAATTACTGTTGATGCATAGTATCACATACTCAATACAGTACAGTGGACCCCCGGTGTTCGTCCTGCTCAAAACACGCCCTTTTATGTAAGTGTATTTTTTTAAATGCTTTTATAAGTGTAGTTTTGGGGGTCTAAAAGGACTAGTCTACTTTACATTATTTCTTAAGGGAATAAATTCGGTTGGTAATGGCACTTGAACAGCATTCTGTTACGAAAAATGGACGAACACCGGGGGTCCACTGTATATGTACATTAAAACTTTGCTTTAGGGATTGTAACTTTAATACCTTTTGTTTGCTGTGTTTTTGGAGCATCACATGTTAAACAACTCCTTGCAAGCACATTTATCATTTACTCATTCAGGTGCGCCGGAATGATGGACGAGAGCGCAAACTCTATCAAGATGAAAGGCCTTTGAGACTGACATCTCGGTGGGCTTCACGAGACCATGCTTGTTTAGTGGTGCGTCACACACCCTCCCTCTCACCCACACACGCCCACATTACTTCACTCACAACCTTAAGGTACTATAAGTTGGTCGCATATTTTTTAGAACTCTACTGTACCTTAACGTATCATGGATTTGTATTTCTTTTAGAATTATGGATTTTCATTTCAAGTCTAAACTTCTTTAAAGTGAAGCTTCCCTCAGCTTAACATTCTGTTGAGTAAGTAGAGGAGATACCATTTTGGCAATTAGTCATGGTAGAGACCTTTGCAGTAATAACTACATCAATTAATCTATAGATACTGGCTAACTTAATTTTCAGTTCACATACACTTGGTTCTAATAAAAAAAATATGCCTAAGGTACCATAAATATTTATCCAGTACAACAGTATAATTTTTAATGAAATATTGTGGAGAATAAATATTTTAAAAACTGTAGTATTGTGGTCAGAGAAAAAAGCATACTATAACAAGAAGTAGAGAAAGATACTATTGAAGAAATTAACTCAGAACAGACTCTGAGAATAGAATAATTCTCAGAAACTGTAACAGGTACAAATTGCATAATCTTCATCATGTAGCTAACTTGAATATCAAGCAGTTTATAAAAGTACCTATATAGTACAATACTGTAATATACTTATTTTAAGAGTGTAGTTAGCTTGTATGAACAAATTACATATTTAACCCAACATTTCAATAAGTGGATTTACCTTCAGAGAATACACTTCATTTATTACATTTTATTTATTTGTGGATTTCATTCTGTAATATTAATGCTATTTGTAATATACATTATTGTATTTGCTGTTATTTTAATATGGATCATTTTTTTAAACACAGTATTTTATCACTATAATGTTTGGAAAATATTCTTGCTTTACCAGAAGATGTTATAGTGTATGGTAAACATACTGCCTCGTATCTCTAAGTACAGTTTAGCAATACAGACATTTTTTATTACAGAGCATCCCTTAGACGCTCTTGTATCAAGAAAAGGAGTTCTAGCATAAACCCAGAAACAAGTCCAGTATTATCACCACCATCCACTTCACCTGTGGAGGTCACATCAGACAACATGGTACCCTCTACCACAATTACTATCTCCCCCAGTGGAACCTCTACTGTTACAATTAATACATCAGCTACTATTAACACTAACCTAAACAATAACAACATTAATCACTTCTACAAGTCTGCAAACAACAATGAAACTACAGAAAATATTGAGGAGCACTGTCCAGTACCCCCTCTAAGAAGTTTACGACCAATGCCACCTCTAAGAGCAACAGTAAGACGGCAGGTAAAGTTAATTTAAGTTCTCGGTTACATTTTGTTTAAAATTTCTTAATTTATGTTTTAGACAAAAACAGGCACATTAGCCAGGTACAGATAGATATCTCATCTGTCTGACAATTAGCTGACAGGTTATGAAGCCTCCACTACTCCCTGTGGTGAAAAACTCATGGTTTAGCTTTTTAAAAAAAAAAAAAAATTGTAAGCTATAAGACATCTTGTGATTTTTAAGTACAGTGGTACTCCGACTTACGATGGTCCCCAAACACACCCTTTTATGTAAGTTTAATTTTTTAAATGCTTTTGTAAGTGTAATTTTGGGGGTCTAAAAGGACTAGTCTATTTTACATCATTTCTTATGGAGATAAATTCGTTTGGTAATGGCACTTGAACAGCATTCTGGAATGAAAAAATATCGTAAGTCGGGGTACCACTGTATTCATTCAATGTATTGTGAAATATGAATACTGAAATATTTATTTTTCTTAGCACATCAACCATCTTCCACTAAATTAGGGTGACTTGAAAAAGAATAAACACTTCACTGTCTTTCATTTTATTACTTTCTTGCCAGAAGCGTACCATTATCACAGCTCAGATAACCTTCCAAACTAAAACATCTCTATCCCTCCTTCAGAGTGCAGGCACTGTGCTTCCCACCTCCAGGACTCAAGTCTAGTTAACTGGTTTGCCTGAATCCCTTCATAAGTGGTACCTTGCTCATGCTCCAACAGAACTTCAAATCATAAAAGTCACTTGCCTCCACTTCTATCTAACATGCTCATACAAGCTTTTTGGATGTCCAAGTCCCTAGCACTGAAAGCCTCCTCTGCCCCCTTCCTGCAGCCCTTCCTGGGATAACCCCTATCCCTCCTTCCCTCCACCCACCCACTTTTCTTCCTTCATCATTTCTATGGTTCACCTCATTTTCATTTTTTACTAAATGAACTTTTGCATTGAGCTAAAGCACGCTTAAGAAAAGAGCAAATAATTATTTTAAAAAAATACTGCTGGACATACAGCAAGGACTGTAGATAAAGATGCAAAGAAAGGCACCACTCTAGGACAAGCATTTATTGTAGATAATGTTTTGTTCATTATGAGCTTTGTCAATTCAGTTGGAAAGAATACCATAATATAGTACAGTGGACCCTCGGTTTTCGTCAGTAATTACAGTAACTAATTTACATGGTCCAAACTCACCCTTTATGTAAGTTTATTTTTTAAATGCTTTTGTAAGTGTAATTTTGGGTCTAATGGACTAGTCTATTTTACAACTTTTCTTAAGGAGATAAATTGCTTATAATGGCACTGAACAGCATTCTGAATGAAAATATCAAACGGGTACCACTGTATATATAATAATAATAATAAATTTATTTCATGCATGTTACAAGTGTACACTGTTATTGGTAGTTACAATTATAAACTGTAATGCAAGGAGCCATTGGCATGCCATGGCATTAGGCAGTTTATTTTAAAGACTTATTCACTAAGTACTTAATGCTAAAGAAATTGATTGAGTTTATTCTAGTTCTGTATTATTTTAAATTATAATATGGTTATACATACTATTAAAAGACAATACAAGAGAAATTGGTTGATTTTAATCTAGTTGTATATTTTATTTCAAGTTACAGTATGTTGATGCTATACTAGTATAATAACAATACTAGAAAAATTTATAGAGTTTCTTCTAGTTATATATTTTATTTCAAATTAAGAAAATGATGATACTATAAGATTTTAAATGAACAATATGATGATATGAAATTGCAACATGTGTTAAGGAGGATGAACATAATTCTTTCCAGAATGCTGTTCGAGTGCCGTTACCGAACGAATTTGTTCCCATAAGGACGAATGTAAATTAGATTAGTCGTTTCAGACCCCAAAAAATACACTTACATAATTGTTCGAGTTGGGAGGTGTACGAAAACCGAGGGTCCACTGTATAAGCTTATATACTTCGTTATTTTTTTGCATATCTTCATTAATGGGTGTAACTTGGCACTATTCCAAACCGTTACATGGCCTTGTTATTATGGTGGATTACGTGTGTATTGTTAATGTTGTGTGTACACCTGGAGGGTGTTCTGGTGGTCAATGTTCCTGCGGCCCGGTCCATGACCAGGCCTTGTGGTGGATCAGGGCTTGATCAATCAGGCTGTTAATTCTGGCTGCACGCAAATTGACGTACGAATCACAGCCCAGCTGAGGTTTGTATGCCAGTTTCGGTGCGTCAGTTTAGGTACGTCGGTTTAGGTGCCTGTCCAGCTCCCTCTTGAAGGCAGCCAGGGGTCTATTGGTAATACCCCTTATGTATGCTGGGAGGCAGTTGAACAGTCTTATATACAAGAATGGTAAAGCATTATTGTAAATGGAACATTGCAGAATAGGTGAAACTAAAGAAAATATTTCCTTTGATATTAGATACTCTTAGTGAGGACAATATGGTGCATGATCTTTAGTGAGGAGGAAATTTTTAAAAAATTATTTAGTGGGGATTGTAATTAAATCATGAGAATTTATAAAGAACAAGAACACAAGGGATATTGTAAAGGAAGCAAGTGTGATGATCAGATTTTTGTCATCAGATGTTGATGTTATATGGTTGAAGGAAGGAAAGGCAGGTAGACAGCAAAAAATGAATGCAAAGTTTTAAGAAATACAGTGGCCCCCCCGCCTAACGAGCACCCCGGAAATCGTACAATTATGTAAGTATAATATTGTAAGTGCTTGTGGAAGTGTATTTTTGGGGGTCTGAAATAGACTAACCTACGTGACATTATTTCTTAAGGAAGTAAATTCGTTCGGTAATGGCACTTAAGCAGGCTTCTGGAATGAATTTTGCTCGTTAGGCGGGGGTCCACTGTACAGTAATTCAAAATGTTTAGTGTGTTTGCATTAGAGGTACGTATATAGAGGTTTTGCTAATGCAGTGGTTTTCAATTATATTCATTCTTCATTTATTCAGACTTCCTGCAATAACTATATTCACCACTTGCTATAAGCTAAGGACGAAGATATTTTAAGATAAGTAATGTGTGTTCTGTATGTGCCTTGTTTAGACTTAGCTCTATTGCTCACTTAATATATGATAGTGTAAACATGTTATCAACATGTTATCAATATGATTTTGAAAGTAAAAAAAAGGCTATGTTTCACTTTACAGCTATTTTTACTTGATAGTAGCCCGGAACTTAACCTGCTGTATAAGTGGGGCCTGCTTGTACTATGTAGGTGAGAGGAAGAATAAGGACAGTCTGTTTATGCTTGCATACAGCACAACTTACTATAAACATTGAAATATGGTAGATCTAACATGGTTGAAGGAATTTCCTTGCTTCTTTTGTTATATTATAAATAGCTTTATTTGATTACAGGTTAGTGAGAAATATATTATGTTCTACTGTACTCGCATGGTTGTATTTTCAAGGATTGAATCATAACTCCTTTTAATTCTGAATCTATGAAGTTTGGTAATTTTGCACTGATTTTCTACTTGATAGCCATCTTTTGTAGTGGCTATTTCATGGTAGTAACTAGACTAAATAGCATATTGTAAATTTGTAATCATCAAGTTTACTTTACTTTAAGATACTTTTTTTCATTTTTGATATATTATTCATATAAAAATGCTTTTTGGATTTTTTAATATTTCTTTTCTTTTTTCTCACTTTTGTGTGTTTGCTGAGGGCAGTAGAGGTACTCATTCCCTCTACACATTTATCTTTAATTGCAAATAATTGATCACTTCTTTACTGTATAATGATAGGTAAATCATTTGGAAAAACTCCATGGGAAGGTGGAAAAGAATTCTTCCTCCATAAATAACAAAAAAAAAGGCACAATACCGTGACTGGAACAATACACACACAACCCGCACATAGAAGAGAGGAGCTTACGACGATGTTTTGGTCCGACTTGGACCATTTACAAAGTCACACTAACACACAGAATGCCTTGCGTGTCGTAAGAGGCGACTAAAATGCAATTTATATAAAAATACTTTTGGTTTCCTTTTTAGGTCACCCTGCCTCGGTGGGATACGGCTGGTTTGTTGGAAGATTTTTTTTTTTTTTTTTTAAAATGTTTTGGATGTTCTTTTATGAATCTTTCTAACATATGGAAATACTTGATGTTTTTGGAAAGGATCTGGGAAGCCTCTCAAAGGTTGATAGAAGCCAGAGAAAGCAAAGACTTCAGATCCAAATACAGTGGACCCTCGGTTAACGAATACCCCGGAAATCGTGCAATTATGTAAGTATAATTTTGTAAGTTCTTGTGGAAGTGTAGTTTTGGGGGTCTGAAATAGACTAACCTACATGACATTATTTCTTAAGGACGTAAATTCGTTCGGTAATGGCACTTGAGCAGGCTTCTGCAATGAATTTTTTTCGTTAACCGAGGGTCCACTGTACACAAGTGTAATCAGCATTGGTCAGCAGCACAAATGAACCCACATGTTGATAAAAACCAGAGTAGTACTGTACTGTATGTTTTGGCCTAACACTGAGACCCTCTTCAGCAGATTGAAAAGTGTCTTAGTGGAAGGCCAAAATATAGTTATTTTTTATCTTCCGTTTTCTTATCTGTTGGTTCGTTTGATTCTAGGCTTTAGTTATTGTCAAATTAGAAAGTTATGATACCAGCTGCAGAACAAACTTTAATCATTGAAACATATGGTAGCAGATGGTTGAAGCCTGGACTTTCATACACTAACTGCAAGTGGGGCCATACAGCTTCAAGAGTGGGCTCATCTGCCTTTGGCTCGAACTCTGCACTATGTTCAGTGAAGCTCAGATGATGACATACGTGATGGATGATAATGTTAGAAGAGGACAGTTTTGCTCCCTGCTTCATGAAGCTGGGAAAAGAACACAATAAGCCACTGACCTCTTTAACCATTATTATCCACCTAATACCCCATCATTGGAGCTTCTTTAAACATAGTGCAGAGTTCAACCCACAGGTGGATGAGCCCATTCTTGAAGCTGCAAGGTCCCATTTGCAGTTGGTGTACGAAAGTCCAGGCTTCAACTACTGCAATATGTTTCAATGATCAAAAAATTGTCCAGCAGCCATCATCATAACTTTCCGCAAACATTGTATATAAAGATAAATAAATATTTTATTAAGTAATTTAAATTTTAGTACAAATGAAGAAATGGTCATTAATATACAGTATTATGTTTGTTAAGACTAATTTTTTTTTTTTTTTTTCCAGCTGCCCTGGGCCCAGAGCA
Source organism: Cherax destructor (assembly GCA_009830355.1). NCBI lineage: Eukaryota > Metazoa > Arthropoda > Malacostraca > Decapoda > Parastacidae > Cherax > Cherax destructor. Next base: position 99,966 of record WNWK01002010.1, on the reverse strand, counting down.
TGGATTTGGTCGAAACACCTGTAGATGATGACGATGACACTAGCCTACACACTAATATACGAACAAGAAGAGCCCACTCATACAATGATTATGAAAACTACTTCTACATATAGACCTTGCTGAATCAGCCTAAACTAGATTGAGAGAGAGAAATAATTAACAAGCAATTACATTTTCTGTTGTACAGTACACTTTAATAGGGCTAATGTAGATAATACACCAGTACTCGTGGTAATATTTATACACTATACTGCATTATTGTTATACAATAAAATCACTTATGTTTATAAATATCATCATGCAGTATTAAATAAACATACAGTGGTACCTCGGGTTACGAGCTTAATTCATTCCAGAAGGCTGTTAGAGTGCCGATACCGAACGAATTTGTTCCCATAAGGAATAATGTAAATTAGATTAATCCGTTTCAGACCCCCAAAAATACACTTACAAAAGCACTTACAAAAATTCACTTACATAATTGTTCGAGTTGGGAGCTGTTCGTATGCCGAGGTACCACTGTATATACAACTACAGGGGCTAGTAACCCCTTCTCCTGTATACATTACTAAAGTTTAAAAGAGAAACTTTTCTTTTTCTTTTTTGGGCCACCCTGCCTCAGTGGGAAATGGCTGGTTGGTTGAAAGAAAGAAGAAATACATATAGTACAACTACAATAAGTAGAAAGTAATTTTCTATGCTATTACTCTACTATAAAGTAAAACCAGCCAACCATTACAGTGGTATTGCAGTGTATTAAGTAGTTTTTAGGCAAATATTTTTCAGCATCCTAAGGCTCTTAACCATGATTTTGAATTTCTCAAAGCAAAATGCAGTGACTTCAAGATCAACCCGAGCTTTGTAGCAATGAATGCCTATTATGAGTAGAGATTTAACATGAATATTATTGCAGTATTATTGTAAGTAATTATTTGAACATCAGTTGAGTGAGGTGTATTGTAGACATGCAGTAAATAATCACCACTACACATTTCATTTATGATACTGTACAGAATAAGAATGATACCAATTCTGTGTTCACTTACAATACTGTTTTTGTCAGAGAATATGCATTGTCCATGACTAATGGTAAGCAAATGTATAAAAACTATTAAAATTTTCTTGGGTAAAATTATGGTAGGTGTCATAAATATGCACGCCCATAAGTATGCCTTTAGCAGACTATTTTCCTGACAGACTCATGAAGTGCCATGGTAACTTTTGAATGGAAGATGATGCCCCTTGCCATTCTGCCAAAGACATAAAGATCTGGCTAAATTATTGTGATTTTTCCATACTTAATGAATGGCCTGGAAACTCTTCTTCTTTCAATGCACTGGCCGTATCCCACCAAAGCAGGGTGGCTCAAAAAGAAAAACAAAAGTCCTGGAAACTCACTAGATTTAAATCTGATAGAGAAAGTTTTGAAACTTATTAAGTATAAGTTTTTTGACATGGATGTGCCCTCTAATCCCAAAATCTTAGAGTGCCATTAAGTAGGGGTGGGAGGTTATTAACTTATTTTATCCTTCATTAGTTAGTCTTATCAGTGCCTAGGAGACTTGATGAGGAAGTGCATCAAGAGGAAGGGTAATCCTATGAAATACTAGTTTAGGTGAGGGACACGTATATCAGTATTATATATTTAAAACAATGGGTTATGGTAAGAAGTCTTATTTTCTGTGTGATCTGTTTATGAACGTGCATATTTATGATGCCTTCTATGGTGCATATATCATGGAAAATTATTAATAATTAAATCCTGTACTTTATTTGAAGGGCCTTTGGAGGTCATGGTCAAAATTTCCAAGTATCCCATGCCAGTACGATAAGCCTGGGGTCCACACTGTGCAGATCCTGATTCTTTTAGTACAGTTAAATAAACAATTATTTCATATTCTTTTTGGATTCATAAGCATATTGGCATGGTTAACCTTCATATGCTTATCTCTTTATAAGATGAAATTAAGCATATTAATTTCAGTACTATTTCTCTTTAATTTTGTGTTTTTTTTTACAGAGAATTGGCATGATTTGCAAGCAAAGTTGCATATATTTAATGGTTTACTCATAATTTAATTTTACAAGGATGAGGTTATTGTGTCAGTCCAAATTACATAAACTGTTCAGGAATTTAAAATTTTTGATGACTTTTGTTGCTATAGGTTATTTTTTCAAATAATATGCTATGATACTTTCCCAAGCTGGTCAAAAAAAAAAAATGCTTTGTTTTGCTTATTATCTATTTTTTTACAGTATATAATTACTGTATTGTACATAAAAAATAGCTGATTTAATAAAGCCTTATAATGAGAGAGTTAGAAGCAGATTATGATTTTTCATTGCAGTGTGCTAATTGAAGGCTTCTTTTTTAATACAATTACAATACATATTTAGTTTATGCATCAAGTTAGATGGCAGATGATTGGTTGATTATACCAAGGAACCAACTGATCCAGGCTCACCTGGTTCCTTGGTATAATAAGTCAAAAAATTTTCATATTTAGCTTGGGTTTTGGTGCATCAAGGTCTTCTAACACCTTGGATTTGACATTCTTGGTTACTCAGGTGGTATTCTCATCCACAAATGGCACACCAAAAACTTACGAATTTTTCTAGTGCGTTTATCATAATAAATGCAACTTTATACAGAGATATATCCTATATATTTTGTAAGTTTTAATTTTTGCTGCATTAGAGTACACAGAACAAGCTGCTTAGATATCATGGCTTAAATCACATTTTAAGAAATCTGCTTTTTATATTAATCTTAGTAATGTATTTGTTTTCATGTATATTAATCTTTATACGAGAGTACATTGTCTTGTGTATGAGTTTATGACTAGCGCTTATATGTTAGTGTGTGCTGTGTGAAATATAATTATATGTTAGAGTACACATGGATGTACACAAATATGGTATATCCATGTGTAAAGAGTACATGTGGATATACCATATTGCACTAGCACAAAAGACTTGTGAAAAAAAATCCATATTGTAATGTTTGTGCTTGAGATTGTGTTGTTTTGAACAAAGCTGCTCAAATGGTGTCCTTTAGTCATGATGCAAATTTTTCAGTAGACCTATATAATGTTTATCCCTGTAAACAGATGTGTGTTATATAAATGATGTGTTGAGTTAGTCATTTGTACAGTATTAAGAAAAAAAGTTTATTTATGTTCTTGCCATGACTTTATTTTTTTTTTCTTATACAATACTGTTACTGATATATTCAGTAGAGCTTTAAGGTGTATATAATTTTGTAAATGTGTGTATTGTATAGTACATATTGCCAAAGATTGTTAAGTTTAATTTGAAATATATATAAATATACTGACAAGGCACTTGCTTTTTTATAAAAACAGTTCCTAGTATAGCAAATTGTAAAACTGCAGCAACTACCTTCCATAATTTTTTCAATGATGTTCCTTCAAGAAATACTGTATATGCTGCATATCAGTGGCTCTCAGATATTTTTACTTGAGCCTTTCCTATAAGTTAATCTGACTAAATTCTCCCTTCCACTGATTTTATATGTACTGAAAACTATAGTAAATTAAATTTGATATCTACAAGAATTTAACAAATACAGTAGGACCCCCATATCCATGGGGATGCATTCCAAGGACCTGCTATGGATAGTAGCAAACCCTGTATACAAGTCCTATACATACCTATTATAAAGTTTAATTGATAAATTATGCACAATAAGTGGAGAATTATCACTTTTTCACTGATGGGAAGCACGTCATGGCTTCACTTAAGCTTTGGGGCCATTATTATGCAAAATTAAGAGGTATTTTTGGGCCACAGTAAACTGTAGATAACTGAAACCGCAGATACCAAATCAGTGGATACGGGGGTTCTACTGTATATATTCTTTCATTTTTATTGAGTACTCGTTTAACACCCAACTGTTGTACACAACACAAGAACTGTTCATACACACAAGATTGATAGATACAGTACCAATAAAATGGATTATAGGTTATGTTAGGTTGCATTTAATGTAAAACAAAATGGAAATATTCCATTTACAATTTTAATTTTTTACACACAAATAGCCATCTAGTATTGTGCAACAGGATTTTGACAATTAATAGGTATCACAAGCAATATTAAGATCAGGCTTAGGTTACAATGGAGTGTCTTTGTTGACAAAGCTTCATGCTAAATAATGCAGGGTGTTGAAACAGCTGAGGAATGGTGATACTGACAGTATGTAGACACATGCACATTTATTGAGGAAACATTTTGCCATGAATAGCTTCTTCAGTCCTAATCCAGAGAAACTATAAGTATATATAGTGCAAGAGGTCAGGTGAAGGTGGGGATAGCCTATGTTTACCTTACCTCTTGCAGTTTCATGTGGTCTGAGTTGGACTACAACAAATTGTTTTCTATCAAACCAAGTTTAGGATTCTGGCCATCTTCCCACCGCTGATGGATTTGGGAGAACACTTTCATGTGTATGCATCTCACATGAAGAAATGACTGTTAGGTCACATTATCTGTCCACTATATGTATATTAATACGTAGACTCTGGTCTATTAGCCAGAACACAAGATTCATTTCTGATATCTACACTGCTTCCAACAAACTCACTCCAACTGACCTCTCTGAAAATCCCTCATGTTATGCAGACTCTGATTTTATTTAACAAAAAATAACCTACTGCATCAACTTTGATTTCCATTTCCCTCTTGCACTAACCCCTACCCTCAAACTTCCCAACCGCCTCACTCCTAACATTTGCACATTCCTACTTCTGCACATTTTTTCTGACAGCACTGTATGATCCTTACGGATTTAGTGCTTACCTTGATTATGATAATAAATTTGTCATCATATACATTGTATTTATTTAGTTAATTGTATTTATATACTAGGGGAAAAAGATGGGGCAAGCAAGAGTGTAAGAATTATAGGAAAGAGACCTGCTGAGTACAATGGGTAAGTGTATGATAGTTATTTTTTAAAGAATTAAGGGTAAGACATGCTTCCATTCTTATGCTGTTGCAGTGTACACTGATGGCTCTAAATATCCCTATGGAGTCTGATATGTAGCTGTTTTTTCCTGAAAAAAATAATCAAAAGTCATTTCCTAGAAATGGCCAGTGTTTTCACAGCAGAGTTGTATACAACTCTCACTACTGTCATAAACATTGCAGCCATATCTGCCTCATTGTTCATGATTGTTTTGGACTCGAGATACATTACAATCTATCTAGAGCGTGACTTCCTTCATCCTATAATGTAGCTTTGGTTATGTCGCATTTCTAGTAAGTGCAAAGAAGTCTTTTTGCTGGGTCCCTGGATATGTCATTGTTTGGGGCAATGAACAAGCAGATTAAGCTGCTCAGTCAGCTTTCATGACCTTTCTATTTTCCACGGGTATTTCTTCCTCGGACTACTATTCAGTGATCTCTCAATAATTTTGCAACTGCTGCCAGCAATGTTGTTCCAGGTTGCACAACAACAAATTATTTTATATCAAATCACATTATGAATTCTGGCTCTCATCTTCCCACCACTGTGTGCTTGACAGACCATGCTCTTCTGCTTCTGTATTGGACACAAGCTGCTTGCCCATGGGTACCACACAGAGAAACACCCGGCACTACTCGGCAAGAGGTGTCAGGTCACACTGCCAACCCACCATATCTTAATGGATTGTCCTGTCTATCACCGAGCTCACAGAATTCACTTCAGAAGTCTCCACTGCCCCATCACTCGCTAACTTACATCCTCACTGAAAGTCCCACCTTTAATGCACTCATTGTTTACAGACCTTAACTTTTTGCACCAACCCCTTCCCTTGTATGTATATCTCTGCCCCTCACACACTCCTAGCCATCTCACATTCCTACTTTTTGACATCCCTCCATGCAACACTGCTGCATGACCATTTCTGGTTTAGTACCTAAATTAGTTCCTATTTCGTTTCTCTTTTTAGGTCACACTGCCTCAGTAGGATGCAATTGGTTTGTTGAAAAAAAATAAGGGTAAGAAAGTAAATTGCAGAGGAACAAGGAGGATTTAGAGAAGGTAGGGGATGTGTAGACCAAGAGTTTACATAGAAGCATATAAGTGAACAATACTGTACTTGGATAAAATCTAAATAACGTTTTGTTGCATTTATGAATTTAGAAAAAACATGATAGGTTGGATAGGGAAGCAATGTGGCAGATGCTGCAAATATATAGGATAGGAAGTAGGTTACCAAAATTAGTAAAGGGTTTTTATGCAGATAATGAGGCTCAGGTCAGGGTATGCAGGAGAGAGGGGAGATTATCTTTCAGGGATGTGTGATATTACTATGGATGTTTAACATTTTTACAGATGGGATTGTAACAAATGAATTGTAGAGCGTTGGAGAGCATTATGGGATTAAAAGATAATGAATTAGATACTAAGTGGTAATTGTTAAAGTTGCTACTTCCTAGTGGCAGTTCTTTTGGAAGATTTTGATAAGAAGTTGCTATGGTTGATGAACAAATTTGGAAGGGTATGTAAAAGAAGGAAATTAAAAATGTGCATAGGGAAGAGCAAGGTGATGAGAGTAATAACAAATCTAAGCATTGAAAAATTGGATATCAAAGTGGAGGGAGGGAGTATGGGGTAAGTAAATGTGCTCAGAAATTTGGGAGTGAACTTGTTGGTGGATGGGTTTGTGAAAGAGGAGGGGGTGAACCATGGAATAGATAAGGGAATAAAATGGTGAATGGTGGATGGTGCATTGAGGCATCTGTAGAGACAGAGAACTTTATCCATGGAGGTAAAATGGGAAATGTATCAGAGTACAGTGGCACCAATACTTATAGGTTTTAAACATTACAGCAAGGAGCAAGTTGAAGACAGTGTAGATGTCATGCTAGGGGTTGTGTAGTGTGAATATTAAGCAGAAAATTCAGAGTGTAGCAATCAGATGTATAACTCAGAGTACTGAGGAGGGATTGTTGAGGTGGTATGAGCATTTAGAGAGGATGGTGCAAAATAAGATAGCTAAGAGGGTATATAAATCTGGGGTGGAGGGGTAGAGGTTATCTCAGGACGGTTTGGAGGGAGGGGGTAAAGGAATTTTTAAGTACAAGAGGCTTAATATCCAACAGGCCTTAATGAGCACATTATATCAGAGTGAGTAGAGGTAAGTGGTTTGTATGGCTTGATACATTGTTGGAATGTGAGGAAAGTAACATTTATGAAGGAATCCAGAGAAACTGGTTAGCCAGACTTGAATCTGGAGATGGTAAGTACAGTGTCTGCACTTCTAAAGGACCCGTGATGTCAGCACACTTCTGGCAAGACAGTGAATGTGTTTCCTTTTTGTATGGGTTACCCTACGTCTATAGTAATAGTGGCAGTGATATTTTCAGAGCACTTTGACCGTACCCTACCATGGTGCAGGGATATAGCCCGGTTATAATGTTGGTGCTGAATAAATTAATAATGAATTCATTATACTGTACATGTATGTATGTTTATTTTGTATTTTAAATTACTATAACACAAAATACAGTTTTGCAAGAAGTACACACTTATTTTTCATTTACAAGTAAAGAAGCTTAGCTTAAAGAGTACCAATATTATAAAGGAGGAAATATATTGGAGCCACCAACATTATGAGGAAGGAAATAATTTGAGATCATCAGCATTATTAAGAAAGCAAATATGATAATGGTATACATTACTGACAAGTTGATAAGTAAGACACATGTGAAGCAGGCAGTTATCTTTATTCTGAAATGTTTTGGCTACACAGTAAGTTGCTTCTGCTGCCTCCTCTGTATTCGACTGAAGAAGCTTACTGTGTAGGTGAAACATTTCAGAATAAAGATGCCTAACTGTTGCACGTGTCTTACTTATTGTTATAAAGAGGGAAACGAAGGCGGAAAGGCGCAAGTCATGGGCACAGTTAAAATATTCTACAGTCAGCTGCACGTCACAGGTTACACAGAGTGGGGAAAGGGGGAAATAAGTGGAGCTCCTGCAAACAGGTGGGTATGGGCGAGATTGTGCCTGATTCTCAGTTGACAGAGATTCATCTCAAACTGACGATACTTGTTGAAAGAAGAGGGCCAAACACTGCCTCCTCCTGAAGCCTGTATAACTTGTTTCTAGTCTGCAGTGCCCATAAGACCCTCCACTTCCCAAGGACATACAGTATTTGTCGATATGGCCCATGAAGTCACGAAGTAAAAGTCTACTAGTAAATGGGCTTACTACAGCAGCCCTTATCTCGACATCTGCCCTTTTATTTTCCTCAGGACACCAATATGGCCTGGGCATTAACTAAACTGCACATCTTTGTGCTGCACACAGAGAAATTATAAATGAACGTTAGGGTGGACAGAAGCATATTTTGAGCCAGGTCAGACTGCACAATAGGAATCTGAGTACAAAATGAATCAAGAGCAGTGGGAATTGCATGGAGCTCTGCAGTAAACTCAAAGGACTCTCTTGATAACTGTGCACAGTAAGAATCCTCACTGGTAATCACAGCAAAGCTAATACCACCCTCGCTTTTGGTAAAGGCATTTATCCTTCAAACATGAACTGAATCATGCTCTTAAGAAATTAAGGGGTCCCCATCTACTGCCAATGAAGATGCACCTCAGGCACTATCCAAGGAGGGCAGGAGTACTCAGTAGGTTAAGATTATTCAAGAAATAGGAAACTGGAACATGAGGACATATAAGCTATACACATAAATAAGTCACAGGGATGTCAGGAAATAATTTTTCAGCCTCAAAGTTGTCAAAAAGTAGAATAACCTTGATGAAGATGTGCTACTGTCAAGGAAATTGATATCACTTCCATGTTAGGAAAATTATAAAAAAGAAAAATTTAAAGAATTTAAATCAATAAACAGGAGAAGTATGGTATAACACCTTCATTACTAATAGTGTGGACACTCATCAAGATTGACTGACTGATCACATCAACTTCAGGCTGAGGGACTGATTACCACAAACTCCTTCTGATCTTCAACCATTCTTGTTTAGCGCTTCTTTTGATTATAATAATAATAATAATTCAACCATTCTTCTCTGCGTTGACTGAGGAAACTACTGGTTGGGAAAACGTTTCCACAATAATGATCCCCAAGTGTTAAACAAGTGTCTTAATTCTTCATCTTGTCGGTTCTCTGAACCATTTATCTACATTCCTGTCAGACACAGGAACATCTTCACCTCTCAAGGGAGGTTCCTTGATGCTGGTGAGGGGCTCTTGATCTAGGGAATTGAATCTGTTCTCCAGTTCCCTGAATTGAGCCTAAATACCTTCCATCCCTGGCCCCCATAGGCACTATATAATCCCTACGGGTTTAGCGCTTCCCTCCTGATTATAATAATAATATGCTTGCTTCAGTGCTGTATGACCCTAGTGATTTAGCGCATAGTTTTGATTTTAATAATAATCTACGCTTGCCTAACCTATAGGCACGACCTACTTCCACCTGTAGATTTGTCCAAGGTGACAACGCCTACGACTGCTTCACCTCATCTGTCTACTGTATATATAAGCTCCTCAGTACATATGGAGTACTCTTACCAAGACTGATAGACTGATCAAATAGACTTTCATATGTATGAATGTTAGTTACCATTTTGTCCTAGGCACATGTCGATTTGACACTAGGCCTGTTGTTTGTATGTACTCACCTAATTGTGGTTGCAGGGGTCGAGACTCAGCTCCTGGCCCCGCATGTGTGTGTGTGTGTACTCACCTAGTTGTGGTTGCAGGGGTCGATTCACAGCTCCTGGCCCCGCCTCTTCACTGGCTGCTACTGGGTCACTCTCCCTGCGCCATGAGATTTATCATACCTCTTCTTAAAGCTATGTATGGAACCTGCCTCCACTACATCGCTTCCCAAACTATTCCACTTCCCGACCACTCTGTGACTGAAGAAATACTTCCTAACATCCCTGTGATTCATTTGAGTCTTCAACTTCCAACTGTGTCCCCTTGTTGCTGTGTCCCATCTCTGGAACATTCTGTCTTTGTCCACCTTGTCAATTCCTCTCAGTATCTTATATGTCGTTATCATGTCCCCCCATCTCTCTTGTCCTCCAGTGTCGTCAGGTCGATTTCCCTTAACCTCTCCTCGTAGGACATACCCCTTAGCTCCGGGACTAGTCTTGTTGCAAACCTTTGCACTTTCTCTAGCTTCTTTACGTGCTTGGCTAGGTGTGGGTTCCAAACTGGTGCTGCATACTCCAGTATGGGCCTAACGTACACAGTATACAGGGTCCTGAACGATTCTTTATTAAGATATCGGAATGCTGTTCTTAGGTTTGCTAGGCGCCCGTATGCTGCAGCAGTTATTTGGTTGATGTGCGCCTCAGGAGATGTGCCTGGTGTTATACTCACCCCAAGATCTTTTTTCTTGATTGAGGTTTGTAGTCTCTGGCCCCCTAGACTGTTCTCCGTCTGCGGTCTTCTTTGCCCTTCCCCAATCTTCATGACTTTGCACTTGGTGGGGTTGAACTCCAGGAGCCAATTGCTGGACCAGGCTTGCAGCCTGTCCAGATCCCTTTGTAGTTCTGATTGATCCTCGTCCGATTGAATTCTTCTCATCAACTTCACATCATCTGCAAAAACACTCAGCATCCTCCGTCATGTGGGTCTCCAATACGAAACGGACGGCCTAGGCTTCATCCCGTGGAAGCCCCAGAAACTCTCGCGAAGTGTTTCTTATCATACACCATTGTATGTATACAAGGCCCTTAGTGTCTAAGTGACATGTGCCTAGGAATTACATGGTAACTAAAAAAACAGGGTACTTGGAAGTCTATCCTTCAGTCATGTGTTACAATACCAGAAACAGCACCGGTCCTAGGACTGACCCCTGTGGAACCCCGCTCGTCACCGGCGCATAAGTATACATGCTTGTGCTTATGTATACACGCGTGTATTTGTGTATGTTTATACATATGTGTGCCCTTATTTACACGTATGTGTGCATGTGTATATATGTTAGTCTGTGGCTTATAATAATGTAAGACAATCATTGGGTTACTTGGGAGACAAAAAAAAAAACACTATCAGTGTTTAGTGTGTGTACAATATATATTATTTTTCCTAGGAGATTTATTTTTCCTTTACATCACTGAAACCAATAGTCTGATTTTAAAACTCAAGTTTTCTGCTATGAAAGGCATAGCAATGAAATATATATATATATATATATATATATATATATATATATATATATATATATATATATATATATATATATATATATATATATATATATATATATATATATATATATATTTATATATATATAATAAAATTAGATTAATATTTGATATTTGTCGTAGGGTTTAGAAAAAAAAATAATATCACCTAAACGACTAAACAGATATTAAATAAAAACTTATAAGATGTGGGTTTGAATTGTTTTGTCTTCTTAGCTTAAACGGATAAATCTCATTAACCTGTGTATAAAATTAATTATTGTGAAATGAAAACCATTCTAAGTTATTTTTACTGGATCAGGGAGTAGCCGCGTAATGCAGACACGTCAGATGTAGAATAATAGAAAAGTGAAGGTATAGATGTACAGCTTCATTCCCTCGGGACAGGTAATGTTTATGTTGTGAAAATATGTGTTAAGTCAGGTAGACAGTGACATCCGTTGTCAGTCAACTTGGAGAAAGTGAGTCCTCGTTGCTGCTGTTCCAGTTTTTTTATGTGACTCAGGTCCAGCTCGTTTTTTGGTATTCAGGCACTATAGATACACATTCCTCCAGCATATTGGCATCGGGTGTATATAGTATGTCTGTGTAGGTTGTAGGGTTTGGACGCTAGTTTATATAATAGCCTCTTGATCTTGTTATTATTATTATTATTATTTATAATAATAATAATAACAGGAACCATAGGCTAGTGATGAGTGGTTCAGTAGGTTACTATGCCCAAGATGGTGTCATGCCTACTCTACTTTTAATATCAAATTTTACTAAATATTTTTGTTCGATCTATCTGCTTCTTCCCGATGCTTCACTTGGGTAAGTATTGTCCTCTGTAACCCCTTCCATTTGTTCTTGTCCCCATCTCCTCATGTTAAGCACACAAATAGGTGAGTACTGTCCTTATTTAACCTGTCAATGCCTGTTAGTGCACTGTATGCTGTACGAGACTATTTAGAATTGAACATTGCTCGTCGTGTATTGTTTTCATTTTGATTATTTAAACGTTTTTTCTCTTCCCAGGATACGACCCACAACGAGCACCTAGGTATTTATTTGGTGCTAGGTAAGTAGGTGTTAATTTCCTGTTGCTGGTCACATCTTGAGGTAAAGTGTGGCAGCTGGGTTTTGAAATCAACCGAGGCAGTATAACAGGTTTCATCCTGTAAATTCAAGAGTGCAAAAACATGTATGAAGTATCCCTCAACTGCTCTCTTTCCCAGTGCATTCTTCTCTTAATACGTACTCTTACTTGAAAAAAAAATTAAATATTTGGTTTATTTATGCGTAAAATCTTTTCTTGTCCCTTCGTCAGGTCTCTTTCGTATGTATTCATGCATATTGTTACTGCCTGTCATTATTTTGTATGTCGTGACCATAATATCCCCTCAGTTTTCATCTTTGCAGTATATGGAAATTGATTATTACTGAATTACAATCATTAGGAAGTGTTAAACCCATGAGGGTCGTACAGGGCCTTGAGAACGGAGGGGTGGGGAGGTTTGATCAGAAGAAAAGGTAGTTAGAATTTTTAGGCTCAAAAGCCCTTCACTATGAAGGTATGTCTCATCCATGAATGGGAATTTAAAGTGTGGGTATTCCCGGTTAGTTTATCTAGTTTCTACACATCTAGTGGGTACACTTAATATGTACACTTATCTAGTGTCTGTTTATCTAGTACGTGCACTCGTCTAGCTGTGTACACTTATCTAGCTGTGTACCATCTGGTCACTTATCTGCTGTGTCATATCGCAACTTCCTTATCTGGCTGTGTACACTGTGTACATATCTTTTATTTGCTGTGTACACTTATCTAGCTGTGTACACTTATCTAGCTGTGTACACTTATCTAGCTGTGTACACTTATCTAGCTGTGTACACTTTATTTGTCTAGTGTGTACCTTTCTAGTTGTCGTACACTCTCTAGTTGTCTGTACACTCCTCTAGTGTGTACACTTATTGACTCGTGTACACGTTGTTATCTAGTGTGTGTACACTCTATCTATTTGTGTGTGTACATTTGTCCCCTCTAGTTTGTGTGTACACTCCTCTATAGTACTGTTTGTACATTTTAACTCCTCTAGTTGTGTGTGCACTTTACCTCCTCTAGTTGTGTGTACACTCCTCTGGCTGTGTGTGTACACTCCTCTAGTTAGTGTGTGTACCTCTAGTTGTGTGTGACACTCCTCTTTGTGGCTCTAGTTGTGTACACTCCTATGTTGTTGCTAGTGCACACTCCTCTAGTGCTGTGTGTGGACACTCTGTTGTTGTGCACACCTCTGAGTGCATGTGTGTACACTCCTCTAGTTGTGTGTACACTCTCTAGTGTGTGTACACTCCTAGTTATGTGTGACACTCCTCATCTAGTTGTGTAGTGTACACTCCTCTAGTTATGCTGTGTACACTCCTCTAGTGTGTGTGTACATTACCTCTAGTTGTGTGTACCTCCTCTAGTTGTAATCGTGTGTCTGTCCTTTCTAGTTGTGTGTGTACACTCTCTAGTGTGTGTGTACATCTGCATCATCTAGTTTGTGTGTACACTCTCTGTTGTGTGTGTACACTCTCTAGTGTTGTACATCTGTTGTGTACACTCAGTTGTGTGTGACACTCTCTAGTTATGTGTACATCTCAGTCATAGTTGTGTGTCACACTCTCGTGTGTGTGTACACTCTAGGTGGGATTGTGTGTGACACCCCATGGCACTCTAGTGTTGACATGTGTGTGTACACTCTCTGTTGTGTGTGCACACTTCACTCTAGTTGTGTGTACACTCCTCTGTGTGGCACTAGTTGTGTTACACTCCTCTAGTTGTGTTACCTCTCTAGTGTGTCACTTAGGGTTGACCCTCTATTTGTGTACCCTCTAGTTGTGTGTGCACACTCCTCTGTGTGTGTCACTCTCTAGTGTGTATGTCACTCCTCTAGTTTGTGTACACTCCTCTAGTGTGTACACTCCTCTAGTTGTGTGTACACTCCTCTAGTGTGTGTACACTCCTCTAGTTGTGTGTGTACACTCCTCTAGTGTGTGTACACTCCTCTAGTTGTGTGTGTACACTACTCTAGTTGTGTGTACACTCTCTAGTTGTGTGTGACATCTGTGTTGTACACTCATCTAGTTGTGTGTACACTCTCCTAGTTGTGTGTACACTCACCTAGTTGTGTGCACACTCTCCTAGTTGTGTGTACACTCTCTAGTTGTGTGTACCTTCTAGTGTGTGTGTACACTCCTCTGTTGTGTGTGTACACTATTGTGTTACACTCTCTAGTTGTTGTACACTTAGTGTGTGTGCACACTCCTCTAGTGTGTGTACACTCCTCTAGTGTGTGTACACTCTAGTTGTGTGTGCACACCTCTAGTTGTGTGTACACTCCTCTAGTTGTGTGTGCACACTAGTTGTGTGTACACTCTAGTTGTGTGTACACTCCTCTAGTTGTGTGTACACTCTAGTTGTGTGTACACTCCTCTAGTTGTGTGTGTACACTCCTCTAGTTGTGTGTACACTCCTCTAGTTGTGTGCACACTCCTCTAGTTGTGTGTGTACACTCCTCTAGTGTGTGTGTACACTCCTCTAGTTGTGTGTGTACACTCCTCTAGTTGTTGTGTACACTCCTCTAGTGTGTGTACACACCTCTAGTTGTGTGTACACTCCTCTAGTTGTGTGTGTACACTAGTTGTGTGTGTACACTAGTTGTGTGTGTACACTAGTTGTGTGTGTACACTAGTTGTGTGTGTACACTCCTCTAGTTGTGTGTGTACACTCCTCTAGTTGTGTGTGTACACTCCTCTAGTTGTGTGTGTACTCTAGTTGTGTGTGTACACTCCTCTAGTTGTGTGTACACTCTAGTTGTGTGTGTACACTCCTCTAGTTGTGTGTGTACACTTTTCTAGTTGTGTGTACACTTCTCTAGTTGTGTGTGTACACTCCTCTAGTTGTGTGTGTACACATCTAGCTGTGTGTACACTCCTCTAGTTGTGTGTGTACACATCTAGCTGTGTGTACACTCGTCTAGCTGTGTGTGTACACTCATCTAGTGTGTACAGTCATCTAGCTGTGTATCTACGTTCATCTAGTTGTGTGTGTACACTCATCTAGCTGTGTCTACATTCATCTAGCTGTATGTACACTCATCTGTGCGTGTATGCTCATCTAGTTTTATGTGCACTCACTTAGTTGTATGTGTACACTCATCTAGTTGCGTGTGTGTATTAACAAAGATCTGTACACATCTAGCTGTGTGTGTACATTCATCTAGTTGTGTACACTCATCTGGCTGTGTACACTCATCTGGCTATGTACACTCATCTGGCTGTGTACACTCATCTGGCTGTGTACACTCATCTGGCTGTGTACACTCATCTGGCTGTGTACACTCATCTGGCTTTGCACACTCATCTGGCTGTGTACACTCATCTGGCTTTGTACACTCATCTGGCTGTGTACACTCATCTGGCTGTGTGTACACTCATCTGGCTGTGTACACTCATCTGGCTTTGTACACTCATCTGGCTGTGTACACTCATCTGGCTTTGTACACTCATCTGGCTGTGTACACTCATCTGGCTGTGTACACTCATCTGGCTGTGTACACTCATCTGACTGTGTACACTCATCTGGCTGTGTACACTCATCTGGCTGTGTACACTCATCTGGCTGTGTACACTCATCTGGCTTTGTACAATCATCTGGCTGTGTACACTCATCTGGCTTTGTACACTCATCTGGCTGTGTACACTCATCTCGCTGTGTACACTCATCTGGCTGTGTACACTCATCTGACTGTGTACACTCATCTGACTGTGTACACTCATCTGGCTGTGTACACTCATCTGGCTGTGTACACTCTTCTAGCTGTGTGTGTGTGTATTCACACTAGACCTGTATGGGCTACTCAGCGAAATGGCACACTCCATTTCTTTAACAGCCATGTATCATGGACCGTAAGGTAGAGAGAGGTATTTCAGAAATTTCATATTGTAGTTTTCAAAAGAAAATGTACAGGCCTGTGTATACAGTAATTTTATAGTGAATAATATATATATATATATATACATACACACATTACCTTTTCATTTCTATTTATCCTAATTGTCCATTGATCATTTGATGTTCACACTTAAGTTGTACGTTTTAGTTTCTTGTATGTTTTCCTCCTATGGTAAAAGAAAACACATTGAGATCATATGATTTTTATTACATATTAGACTAGATAGGTGGGCTTAATGCAGGCTACCACAAGGAACCTCAGACATAATATATATAACATTACTGTAGCATGCCTATTTTTGTTGCATAACTCAGCTACGCATTGTATATTTGTTATTCCATAAGTGATAGGTTTGTACTGTCATCAGAACATTGGCAATTACCCAGTTGTCAACTTAATTCGGCTAGAAGTCACTCCACGGGTCTCACTTCTACAATCATTATTTATTCATTATGTGTTAATGGTTCTGGGGATCATCTCCCCCGCTGCCCGATCTCAAACCATCTAATCCACATTGTTAAATGAAAGAGACCATCTTCCCTGGTCAGTTTAACACCACCAGCGGTCCTGTAGCCCACACTTGGATGGAAATAAGAAGAGATCTCAGAGAATAAGTGACACCATCTTACACTTGAGCTACAAATGACACAAGTGTCTATTTAATATACCAATGTCCTTATAAGGTCTATTAATACTTCTTCAGGTTTACATAAATATTTGAATTATAAATGTATATTCACATTCATATATGTTAATTAAGCTTAAATTTAGAGTAAATACCTCTGACGTAAATAATGTAAATAAAACAGCGATCTCGCTGTCTAGGAGGTCAACACGTCCGGTTAAGTAGGAAGCTGCCACCAATACATTGCATATGTATGCATGATTTATGGGTGTGCTTATACATATTAAATGCTTTGCAAGACAATGCAGTATTTACAATATACAGGTATTGTAACGAGAAAGTGATGCTGTCTAAAGTGGTAATGAAAAATGATGATTTTTGTTTAATGTTATGTCACTTGGCAATGTATTCTATAAATAATATGTCATCCTTGTGTAAAAAAAATATGCTTTATATATGTTTCACCACATAGTATATTTATATAATGAAATGAGAAAATTACGTATGTGTAATATCTGTTCAAGTATATTAAAGATGACAGAAACATGTAGCCTACACAAGTAATATATGGAAATGCCGAGCAAAGGAAAGAGAGGACCAAGTTATAACGTCAGTTTTTAGGTGATGAGGCAAGGCTATTACAGAGATGCAGTGTGTGAAAAAGAGCATGTTGTGTCTCTTAAGATTGGCTAGATGACCCGTAGATCACATACCTTTTCTTGTGAAGACCCGTGTATTTGTGTTGAGTGCTGATAATAAATATAATGATGAAAATTATAAATACAAGCGGGAATATAGTACTGTTTTCATATAATGAATATATAAAGCTAGAGAACTTGGACCAGTGCAGTCAGCACCTATGGTCTGGGGCACGTGCAGCCTTCTTCAATTTTTGAGGTAATGAAGTCCAAGAAATTTGTGAGACGTGTGTAGACTCCGGGGAACTTAGCACGAGCACATCCCTGGCCCCACGACACAATACCTGCAACCATGAAATTATTTTAATATACTTTTCAGACTGTAAAATTTGATATTGCACGTGTTTTTAAATCTTCCTAGTTAATCAAATCTTATATAAAAAAAAAGATAACTTCTTGAGATTGTAGAAAACGAAAAAATTTGGCCTTGTATGTGACAGGATGACACGGTTACGTTTTTTTCTTTTGAACACTTCACAGCAAAACCGAAGTTTTCCCATTTAATATTTATTGACCAGCAGTAAAAGAAAAATGATAAAACTCGTAAGTAACGTTAAACACATGGTAGCATAAAAGAAAATTTTGAGGTCATGTGTAGACACTTGTTATGGTGGCTGGTAACTGCTGTAAGATTTTCAAGAAATCTCTAACGATATATGTATGACCTGAGCAATGACACTTAAGAGTGAATTGAAAACATTCTTTAGATCAAAATGTTTTAATTAAAACAGTTTAAGGAATATTTACTAACCACTTGTTAATACGTATTTACCACCGTGCAGTTAATTCCTAACTGAGGAGATCCTACCTGTAAGACTTGTTTTGTCACAGCTTTAGTCAGTTGGTCACTCTTGAGCTGTTTATCACTTGTGGCAGTAAACAAAGTCCTCAAAAGTCCTTGTGGGAGACTGGCAGTAGATGGATCCTTGTGTCATCACTAGTGAGAAGTCTGGTCTTTGGTCATGTTTAAGCATATATTGTCTTTTCCGCTACCGTGTATATGGTGAAACAAGGCTGTCGAAGGATCTTGAAATGATCAGTTATCATCAGCGTCAGAGCCGAACTCAAATACAAATTATGAAAAGCATCATGATGGTTAAAGCCTTGACAAAACGTTAATACATTAAACAATAAGAATGCATATCTGATACAAATGGAACTTGAAAATTCTATTAACAAGTATAGGGTGCATAATACAGGTATCAGACTTTTAACACGTTTTTAGGTTTCGAATATATGTAATAAAATGTTTTCCTTAATATGTGACAAGAATTGTCTGTATTTGAGGCATTAATAAACTAAAGTGAACTTTGTAGATAAGTATCTCGATGTCAAGTGTCTCAGCTGGATACGAGTAATGGGTGACGCAATTGTTTGTCAGGTATTCATAATACAATGAAGACAACATACGCCACTACGACACTTTACAGTGCATAGTTAGTTATTTTGTTTAGAATATGCCAAGACAAAAACGAGAAGCCTTGTATTGCTACGAAAGCAAATAAAATAAACTTAGACATGACCATCTTTGGACACCAGAAAATGATACATCAAAAGAAATTTGCATCTTAAAGTAGAAAAAAAATGAAATTAATGTTCATCCTCAGTAGATGATCATTCAGATATAAAATATGAACATCAATCACTATGGTCCTATGTTTTAAAGCTTGGAATATTAACCGTACTAGTACATTTTTTTGTTTTTTGCCAAATATCTGCATTTTCTGCATTGAAGAATTGTACCTAATCGCATCATACAAGTCCATCTCTATGAATATACTTACCAATAAGATCAATATTTTTGCCGTTATCATAGAGGATAGGTCCGCCGCTGTCGCCCTGTAAGGCAAGATCAAAATTAGTTTTCAATTATATATTTATCAAGATGTGTCTACCCACATCAATAATATTTAATTTGAATCAACAACAACAGAGCATTAGCATATAAATTACCCTTTAGTAAATGTCCAATACAATTAATGCAATGCTTCCTAGTTAAACCTGGGAATATTACATTAATTGGAGATAGGGGAGATTTGACTTATTGCAATATGTAATTAAAAATAGTCTATCATTTCTCCTTTTACGAATGCTTTTGCGAACCCTACATTGTATGTGTTAATTCATTTTATGAAGAACACATTTACCTGACAAGCGTCTATCTTTCCTTCGTCGTATCCAGCACACATCATGTTGTCTGTGATCTCATTTGGCTTGTACTTCTTCTTTTTACATTCCTTGTTGCTCATGATTGGCACCTTCACTTCTCTGACCACCTCACTAGGGTCTCCACTCTCCTCCTGACGACCCCACCCTGGCACGGTGGCTACCTTGCCTTCGTAGGTTTCGTCTGCCGGGGACAATCACATTATGTTAATACATCTGAACTATGACAAAAAACAGACGCTAATACAATTACATGGAAGGATTTAGTGACGACTTGTCGCCCACTAAATCACTTAATAAATTCATGTTTGGGCGAAGCGTTGTAAATTAAACTTTTTTATAACTGAATTTGACTCTTGCTCATCTTATCGGTATTTTATACCAGTACCTACACGCTAACCTATCTCAGCAACCAAAATATATTTAAACAAGCCACAAATATTATATTTAAGTAGTTTTGGATGATATTTATTTTATACAATACACCACAAAGTGTTTATAATTGCCACTTGAGATAATAAGCATGTAACACTTTTCATGTTGGAAATAGTAAAAAAAAAGCCAGCCTTTTATACCACTGTTAAACATTCTTAAGGATAATGCCTGTTGGTTTTGGTATAACTCACTGGTGTTGCTGGGAAGGCACACAGGTCTGACGTGCTTGGTGATGGTGACAGGCTCGTCCAGCTGTATGACAGCAAGGTCATTGTTGTAAGAGCGATGGTCAAAGTCTGGGTGAGACCAAAAGGAGCCAGCTTTACGTTTCTGCCGCCACTCCTCCGTATTGTCACTCTTGTTATAGCTGCCGAACATAATTTCTACGGCGTGCATTGCTACTCTGGAGGGTAGAAGTATTCACATCTTTAATTCCACTCAAAGGTTAAATTAGTTATATAAATATATCATATGACTCAAATGAAAGATCCTCGAAGTCTCTGTACACCAAAGTCACACTATTCACATACATATTGTGAGTCGAATTCTGATGGTTGGTATACCCTAGCCAGGGCATGGTTTATAAATGAGCTGCGGTGGAATACCAGCTCATAGCTACTAAAAAAAACTCAAGATACTGAGGACAGTAAACAATAGAATAATAATCGGAGTGGAGCAAAAGCGTGTCCTCAAAACAATAATGTTGCCACAGATAGGATTTAAGCGTTTGATAAAGATTAAATACTAACCGCCTTATACAGTGGGCAGCGGTGACGATGTATCTGTCGCTGACGAGGGAGGCACCGCAGTACAGCTTACCACGATATGTTAAGGACGCCAGCCACGGGTACTTGCCCGCTGAGGTCGGGTGACCACCCACCACTCGTCCGTCTCGGTTAGGGGTCCCACAAGCTGTCCACAAAATGCTACTCTTTATTTACTATCACCAACACTCCCACTAAGTTATTTTCACTATAAAAATAGATAAAGCATATGGAAATAATTCATATTGTTTGACTTTATTAGGGCAACTTAGATTAAAGCTACATTTACTATTATAAAGTATGAGTGATGGTCCAGGATGGGCCGAAACATTATTTAAAGTTAGTTATTTATTAATGAAAAGATGTTCAGTGTAGGCAGCTGATACTTACTGAAGGCTTTACACACTCCTCCACAAGTTCCTCTGCTTCTCGGCATTGCACGCCTTACTCCACCCTAAAACAAGTTAAAATATCTATGCAAGGAATTGTTTGACCAATATCACATACATATATCATACATACTTCATGGTGTTGTAATAAACACTATACGGCTTCTGCTGGCATTTTCTCATAGCTATCTTCGTTCAAGTATCACCACAGGAGAGGTGGTACGTGTCCGTGCCCAAGCTAATTTGAATTTCGTCGCTCTTTAAATAATGTTTTTAAATTAAGTATATACATTGCAAAT
This sequence comes from Cherax destructor, assembly GCA_009830355.1. NCBI lineage: Eukaryota > Metazoa > Arthropoda > Malacostraca > Decapoda > Parastacidae > Cherax > Cherax destructor. Next base: position 78,406 of record WNWK01002010.1, on the reverse strand, counting down.
AATTTCGTATACTGCTTTTCAAAATCCTCACTAAAGCGTCAATTTATTATAAAGAAATCAAATGCGGAATAAAAGTCATTATACCGTGGCTGGGAAAAAATCATATATAATCCAGATATTGAAAACGAAAGCTGGACATCTCAATCCGTCCTGACCGCAACTTAATAATGGTCGTGGACGGACCCAAACGTCTTTTAGTTTTTATTTTAAATTTGTGGGGGGAGTGAAATCAGATGTAAGCACAGACATTCTATATTTTTAGCTCCACTTAGCGTAAGATGCCTCAGGCGACCACCATGTCTTGAGCCAGGCTTGTTGGCACTGTGCGGCATGGAAGTGGCAGTTGGATTATTTTACTTGTTGATGGTTCTGGGAATCAACTTTCCCGCAGCTTGGTCTCAGACCAGGCATCCTAGTTAACATCTTCATAAGTTAGGCTGTTGGCGTCGGTTGCAAGTAATACTACGTTGGCACTACAGGAAGTTGATCGTAAATTAATCCGTGAAGATTATAATTTATTAGTAACTTCCTTATATTTGAAGGGAGTTGAAAAGCCTTAAACTCGTCATGGTTACTGAATTATAGCGAGCGGCTCCATACCACTCTTCTTCCCTGTACACTACTTGACCAGCTGGTTATGACACTATTTACGTATTGTTAACTGTTAATAACTCAATTACATAAACGGGAGGATCACGTCTGGCAGCGAAGAATGAATCGCTGTCGCTTAGATAGTTCGCAACCGTACGTTCGTCATCTATAATACAGGATGCGTTTGACAATGAGTAAGCGGTAAGCTACAAGTGTTGAGACTGTTGGTTCAAAATTGCCTCTCTCTCCCTCCATTGTTACCACGTTTGTCATCACACACGCTCACGCAAAGTTTACATCTGGTTGTTTAAAACCTGGGGCTTACCACCATGACTTAGCACTAGTTAACGTGTTTTTAAATAATCCTGGTGGCATGGTGAAGTAAGGTGGTATAGCTACTAGGAAGGTTAGCGAGTTTCCTAGGTTTGAGTGCCATCGTAACACAGTCACTTTTCTATATGCAGTATGAATATATAAAATAAGTAATAAGAATGAATATAAATTACTTTTATGCTCTGTGTGCGACTCATTCTCCTAATAGAACGTTAATTTAGTTTAGTAGTATAATGCAATACCGTTGAAAAAAACAACTTGAACATTTGGCAAATCCATGATGTAACTTTCTCAGCTTTTTGAAAATCTCTCACATGAATAAACAGAGTATTAGACCCTTGTCCAGTTGTAATGCTATATTTATGTTGTAATCTTAGTTCAAGGCTTTTTCCCAGTTTGACAATAATAAACTTTATTAAATTTTTTACAGGGAACATTGTAGACACAGCTATCAGCATATTTTGGGGAATTTTTAATCTTTTTTTTTTTACTGTATCAAGATTTTTAAATACAACTTTGATTTTAAAATTCTTAAGTAGAAAATGTATATGAAGGTTTTCATGGTAATGGAGAACCAATATATTCTTGGTTGAATATGATTGCTTGTCCTTCTTAGTACTATAAAATGTATTTCTAGCAGTTTTCAAAGATTTATCATTTAAGTATTTTGGGTATTTTAGATCATTAGCTATTTCATAAATCTTCAATGAACTCTGGGCTGCAAATACGCAAAGCTCTCAAAAACATGGATGAGAATACAGAAAGTTTAACTATCATGATGTGAAGATAATAATGCATATAAAAATAATTATTTGTTAGTTTTCTGTATACGTATTTAGAATTTAAAATTATGGTTCCCCTTAACGATTAAGACATCTAAAAAAGGCAGTGAATTATCTTGTTCAAACTCAACAGTAAAATTTATGGAATGAGCTAGACTATTTAATTCAACAAAGTGATGGTTTATATCTATATTTTTAGGCATTAGACACAAAACGTCATCAACATATCTGTACCAATTGTCTCTATTGGGAAGGATTTTGTTAAGCAGTCTTGTTACAAAATATTCCATGTACGAATTGCTAAGGACAGGCGAGAGAGGATTTCCCATTGCCATTGTCGGACCATGAAGTGATATCTCAGTCTTATATAGTCTTCTGCTGTTCTGTTATTATTATTCTTACAGGTCCTGATAATGTGAGAAATCACGAAAGACCTTGAAATTTCACTATTTTTTTCACAGTGGTTGTTTTGCATATTGTGATATCACCTGTTTACTGTGATCTTATATTGCGCATTATATTATCTTATATATATATATATATATATATATATATATATATATATATATATATTATGGTCAAACTGGTAAAAGTCTTGAACTAAGATTAAAACAACATAAATATAGCATTAGAACTGGACAAGATTCTAATGCTCTATTTATTCATGTGAGAGACTTTAACCATCCAATTGATTTTCAAAATGCTGAGAAGGTTGTATCAAGCAAGTCCATGGTTGAGAGGAATATAATAGAATCATGTTTCATTAAAAGCAGTTTTGAAAATAATATGAATATTTCTTTTGGTTTATATAAATTGGATTCTTTTATAATTAATAAAATTTGGGAAGAATTTAATGATAAATTGGACTAATCTTAATTCTTGGGAAGAGTTTCAGGTCCTTTCTTGTTTTTCCTCTTCACAGAGTCGTGAGATGTTACGCTACTGTGAGGTGTAGTCTTTGTTAGTGTGATGTGACTGTGAGGTGTAGTCTTGCCCCTTATATAAGTCCTCTTGTCATGTTTCCTTTTATAGTTCCTTGATAATGTGAGTAGTCACGAAAGCGCTTGGAATTCCTCTATTTTTTCATAGTGGTTGTCTTGCATATATATATATGTGTGTGTGTGTGTGTGTGTGTGTGTGTGTGTGTGTGTGTGTGTGTGTGTGTGTGTGTGTGTGTGTGTGCGTTGAGGGTGTATCGAGGGATAACTAGATAGGGAAGGTCAGGTGTATCAGGAATGGGTGAGCCACTGGGTGGGTAGACGGAGTCTTCAAAGGCAGAGCGGTGGGAAAGGGGTGCATGTTTGTGTGCTCACTGGTTTCTTATACATACCCAAGAGAAAGCTAAAATAGAAAGTGTTTCAGCCTGGCTCTGCTGTTCAGGTATTTGCCAGGGGACAAATACTGGGACTAAGTCCCACTTACCTCACCCAAATTACTTGCAGATAATAATTCAGGTGATGCCATGTAAGCCTCCTGCAGGTGATTTGCTCACATAATAATAATAATAATAATAATAATTTTCAAAACCTATTATTTATATAACATATGAATTTAAATAGAATGAGAATACCGATAAGTACTAAGAAGGAAAGAGCAGAGAGCGACCTTCACTTGGTCCTCTGCCCTCCACCTCATGGAGAGTGCAGTAATAATCACAGGAATATATACATCGAGAGGTGCGAATCTCTCAATGTATATACACTGGGAGTTTACTTAAATCCCTATTTTAGGGATTACAGTATTCTTCACTGGTGGTGAACACGTTACATGCAGCCTTAATGACCATTGTGTAGACGATAAGATTTAAACTCAAATTATCAACCAGTTAGATAATGATTATGTTTAGCTCACGTATCAAAAAGTTCTGGATTCGATTTCTGGGCAAGTTTCCTTACCGCTCGTGCTAATCTAGAAGTAAAACTATCGTAGGTAGTGATTTTTTTTATGCAAATGCGTGAAAAAACTCGAGTTTCGTTGAAAGTAGTTTGTTTACTGGGCAGGCAAAATAATATATAAGAAAACTCGATCAGTTGGAAATATTACATGTCGAGTAAGATGAATTCCTACAGCTTATTGTATCTAATGATGATAATTAATATCTAGCATTCAAATGATCTTATATGTTTAAACTTGTTTAAGATATAAGATCAGTGAGGGTACTACATTAGTTTTATCGCAAAGCAGTTTATGTAATGATAAACTTAGCTACCTCCATCATTAGCTCTCAGTTCGTCACTACCACTGGATATAATGAGTTGACTTAGAACAACACGGATTGTCTACAACAATAGCATTGCACAACGTATCAGCACAACATTCAAACATTGGCTTTCACTTTGGTGTGTTAGAAGGGCGTGCAGTGTTGCCGTGGTAGCCTATTACCCTCACTGCCAGTCACGAAACACACACACACACAGAGGCACGCACACGCACGCATGCACACACGCACAGAGGATCCATACATAACTTTAAGAAGAGGTACGATAAGGTTCTTGGAGCCGGGAGAGTGGACTTATTAGCGACCAGTGAAGAGGTGGGCCAGGAGCTACGAATCGACCCTTGCAACCATATTTAGGTAGGTACACCCCCTCACCCAACACTTATTCAGCTCATACTTTATTTAAATACTTTTTAAAGGCTTGCAGTACTGAGTGCATGACGTTTGGATACCAAGAGCATGAAGATACGATATTAATATTTATGCTATAACATGCTTCTCCAAGGACGACACACATAGTATGATAAATTATGTTTTTTTTAATCAAAATTACATATCTCAGTGTGTGGGGCTACTCTGAGGTATATGACGTTTTACGAGGATTTAACGTGAATTAATATTCAGAAAGGTAGTCGCAACAGCAAGAGCGTTGGTAAGGTCAGCAGCAGGTGGTCAACCGATTACATAATCATGTTAGCAAGATTTTTATTAGACTTGAAAGTTAACTATGGTCATACTAGGAGAGTAATACTAAGGTAATATATTCTGGTTACCTCAAGAGTTTTTCCACCCTTGTCCCTCTCAGTATAATTAAAGTTACGCAAGCTTTTAGAGAGGTTAGTTGGGTGTAACATGGTCGATAAAGACTAGGTTGTTTTATTAAAAATCTAACAAATTACATAATAGCCAATTTTGCTAATTCCGGACTAAAATATTCATGATATATTCAATTTCGCCTTTAATTGGCTTCCTATTTCTATTTGAAAATACTGCATATCTGCTGTTCTTGTTCAATGTTGTTATTTTACTGAGAGTCTCTTGATCCTTGGATCAAACCAGAGCACTCCCATTCCCCATGCTTTGTGACCTATACAGATTAAGTGCGGCCCCCTGATTATAATAATAATAATAATCATAATACAATGGCATTCTTCATCCAGAATATATAAAAGGATGTTCTGCATTCTGCTAATGTTATGAAAGAAAGGTGACTTGATAACCACTTATTAGCCTGAAGTATCAGTTTGAGGCAATCTTGGCCATCGGTTTTGCCTCAATAATGACAGTTATTGCAGTTCTTTAGCTTTAAATGACTCTTACGTGTAGAGGAAAGTGTTACGATGATTAGGTCCTGTTATTCAATTATCTGAGCAGTGACCACAGTCATTACACGCTTTATATTTTTAATCTGAGACTGCACAGGCTGGATAATATGTTCTAAAAATCTAAATACAAAAATGTGAGAAACATTAGTCAGTTCAATAGCCAAACACACGTAGAAAGAATAAAAAATAACACTATATTTCGATCTCGCACTAAGGTAGTCTTCAGAAGACTATTTTACTGTTTCCGTTTGAGTTTGTGCTTTTAATAGACATTTTATTGTGAAATTAAATAACTGTTGTCAGCATATGAGAGCTGGAGATAAGGGCAGGAGCGTAAAAAAAAGTGAGGTCAGTTATGGTCCTGTTTCTGGCAAGAACGAGTCCCTGCTTTCTCGTCGCAGCACTGAGCAAGTCTGAGCCAGAGCTGGCATGCAGAGGTGGTCTTGCTACTCCATCAGAGAAAGTTAAATGACTTGTTCATGACGTTTGTTCGTGGTGCCTGGCTTGCCTCCTTCACCACATGGTGTTCGTATGTTTTGCCTGGCTTGTCTAACCTCACCACATGGTGTTCGTTTGTGGTGCCTGGCTTTACCTCCCTCATCACACCGTGTCTGTCTGTGGTGCCTGGCCTGATACCTCATCATATAATGTTCGTTTGTGGTGCCTGGCTTGTCTGCTTCATCACATAATGTTCGTTTTTGGTACCTGTCTTGTCTCCCTCGCCACCAAGTTCTTTTATTTCAACTCATATTTATGTAACACGGGAAGTACTCGCCCAATGGAATATTATTTATATATTCAGTTGGAGCACTTTCTCTGCTGCAAAGACAATCTGCCTTGCTCAACTTATTTTGCATAGCTTAATGGGTAGTTTATAATAGACCGATTTAAATTTGTTTGTTATTAACAAGTAATTGAATCTTGTTCATATGCAAAACCTAGTAAAATTTAGATGACACCACCATAAGTTTGCTAAATTTAAATGTTTGACAGATTGCTGATTTCGTAAGGTGACGTTCTTAAGGAAAAAAAGTATGATGGTCATAAAACTATTTGGTATCACTTGTCTTAATTTTCTTCAGCATAATTTTTGGCAGTTTCTAGGTAATAAATGCATACACCACATAGTTGAACGTGTCATCACTGACTTGGCTCACACGAGGAAAGCTGAGAAATAGGCTAACTTAGTCAACATTAATAGGCAAAGCCAAATGTCAGATACGACGAATAATAGTGCAATGAATACTGTAGATACAGATTACCTGTCGATAATTTCTGGGAACACTGACCCCGTGGTAGTGATTCCTTAAATCACTGATGCCTCTCAGCGGTATGAAAAGTAACGTCATGTTATATACCAGACAGCAATACAGGTGTTCCCTGTATTATATAATTATAATCATAGTGAAGTGCTAAACCCGTAGAGGTCATATAGCTCCTGGAAGATAGGAGGAAATCAGGTTTGATGCAAGAAAGATAAGAGTAACTCCGATTCCGTGGATCAAGGCACCCCTTCAAGGACTGGTTACAGGAGCTCTGGTGATTAATGTATTAAAAATATGTGTATAATGATTGTAAATATATTTTCCCCAATTCCTTATTTATTCTAATTAGGAGGCAAAATGTTCTTAGAAACCTAGTGTTTTGCAGGTGTATGTAAAATTGTGCTCTACAGAATTAATAAAGCTGTAAATTAATTTGTGTTGGAGTAAATAAAATTTCATTAAAATCTAGTTGAAGAGGGCAACCAATATTGGTGGAACAGTCAACCAATATTGGATAAACAGGCAAGTGTGGTTGATGGTGGTGGCTTCTTATCAATTTCAATGCCAACTGTAAACAGCTCTCAGTTTTTTACCTCGCAAGAAACACTATTTCACTTGAGTGCCTTTTTTACGAGCTCATTATCTTAAAGGGTCTCTTGATTGCTACTCGTGTGAATCCTTTGAAATTACTAATAATTCATTATTATTATTATTATTATTATTTGATTCACAAGAGCGCTAAACCCGCATGTGGCGTGGCGTTCCTTCCCAGCCCTGGGCTCGCTCTCAGCTTATAAACAACGAACTGAGATGCATGTGATGCTGTATCTTTAACATGACTAGTATGGATGGGTATGACTACTCGTAACTGTTTGTATTATTACTAATTTATCTTGCGAGCTTGTGGGTAAATATGTAACGTTCATCACAACTCTGCATATAAATTTACCTGAGCGATGCCGCAGAGATGTGCCAGGAGGACGACCCCACAGAAGAGTGTTATGCTTGCAAAGTTCATGGTGTGGGCGATGACGATGGTCGCGGCGGACACAGGGCACTTGTATACAATTGGTGATGGTCCTGCTGTATGTAGCTTTATAAACAGAGGATAGATGTACGTTGCCTGCCACTGGCTCACTCACACTAATAACTTTCACTCTCTGGCCCGCCATATAAACCCGCGCTGGGATGGGATGTAAGGGGTTCAGGATGTCGCCTGACCACCATTCTTGCCCTGTCTTCTAGCCTCACGCTCTCACATGCTACTTCCTTTCTGCACTATGCTGTTCCCATATTTGCTACCCTAGAGGAGTCACAGTGGTAGCAGATGTAGAACTAATATTACCATAAGGAGTAATATAAGAAGAAGTAAGACACGCAGAGTGGTTTGGACGCAGATTTTGGGGGTCAGCGGAAGTTGAAGGTGAGGGTAGCGAAGGAGTATGTTGTGATCATTACCGCCAACGACACTCCTCACAATTGATTGATTCAAGTAGCCTCAGAACACCACAATGCTTTGCTATCAATCTCTCATCACCAACTGTCACTTTCATTTATTGTCTGTTACCTCCTCTCACCCTTTGTCATTTTTCACCGCCTGAATGTGGAAGTGATGAGAGTAAACATGGAATCCATGGTCAATTTTAAAAGTAGGTCTGACAGGGCTCAAGAAGATAGAAACCAGTAATGCCGATATCAACGCCGTTTATGAGGCAGGACTGTGAACCAAGATTTCACTGCCACAAACAAATAGTTAAGTAAACATGTGAGGAATGCCTCTTTTCATAATATATAATGAACACATATTATGCAAATAGGAATTCCTCACAAACACATATCCAGAGAGACAAGACTCCAGAATACTCACAGGCCATTTTCTCTGGATGAACCCCTTTCCTATCTCCTTCCCTATATATATATATATATATATATATATATATATATATATATATATATATATATATATATATATATATATATAAATATATATATATATATATATATATATATATATATATATATATATATATATATATATATATATATATATATATATATATATATGTCGTTCCGATTAGGTAAAACTTGCGATTTTGGCTTAAATAGCAACGCTCACCTTGCCATATAAGACAAGTGAAAATTTGTGTATGCAATAATTTCGCTAAAATCATTCTGAACATAACGAAAAATATATTTCATTGTGTTTGTTTATTATTAAATTAATGTTAACGTATCTAAAATATATTTAGTTGGGTTAGGCTAAATTAAATTGCACTTGTTGTAATAAGGTTAGGTAGGTTTTCAAAGTTTCTCTTGGTACAAAATTATAAATTCTTACATTAACATTAATGAAAAAAATATGTCTTTAAACGTATAAGAGAAAATTTTAGAAAGGACTAAATTTTAGATGAGTTCTTGCTAATTGACCAGTTTTACCTAATCGGCACGACATATATATATATATATATATATATTTTTTTTTTTATTAACACATCGGCCGATTCCCACCAAGGCAGGGTGGCCCGAAAAAGAAAAACTTTCATCATCATTCACTCCATCACTGTCTTGCCAGAAGGGTGCTTTACACTACAGTTATAAAACTGCAACATTTACACCCCTCCTTCAGAGTGCCGGCACTGTACTTCCCATCTCCAGAACTCAAGTCCGGCCTGCCGGTTTCCCTGAATCCCTTCATAAATGTTACTTTGCTCACACTCCAACAGCACGTCAAGTATTAAAAACCATATGCCTCCATTCACTCCTATCAAATACGCTCACACATGCTTGCTGGAAATCCAAGCCCTCGCACACAAAACTTCCTTTACCCCTCCTCCAACCTTTCCTAGGCCGACCCCTACCCCGCCTTCCTCCACTACAGATTTATACACTCTCGAAGTCACTCTGTCTCGTTCCATTCTCTCTACATGTCCAAACCACCTCAACAACCCCTCCTCAGCTCTCTGACAATCGTTTTGGTAATCCCGCACCTCCTCCTAATTTCCAAACTCCGAATTCTCTGCATTATATTCACACCACACATTGACCTCAGACATGACATCTCCACTGCCTCCAGCCTTCTCCTCGTTGCAACATTCATCACCCATGCTTCACACCCATATAAGAGCGTTGGTATAACTATACTCTCATACTTTCCCCCTTTACTTCCATGGACAAGGTTCTTTGTCTCCACAGACTCCGAAGTGCTCCACTCACCCTTTTCCCTCATCAATTCTATGATTCACCTCATCCTTCATAGACCCATCCGCCGACATGTCCACTCCCAAATATCTGAATACATTCACCTCCTCCATACTCTCTTCCTCCAATCTGATATCCAATCTTTCGTCACCTATTCTTTTGTTATCCTCATCACCTTACTCTTTCCTATATTCACTTTCAATTTTCTTCTTTTACACACCCTACCAAATTCATCCACCAACCTCTGCAGCTTCTCTTCAGAATCTCCCAAAAGCACAGTGTCATCAGCAAAAGCAACTGTGACAACTCCCACTTTGTATTTGCTTCTTTATCTTTTAGCCCAACACCTCTTGCCAAGACCCTCGCATTCACTTCTCTTACAACCCCATCTATAAATATATTGAACAACCACGGTGACATCACACATCCTTGTCTAAGGCCCACTTTTACTGGGAAATAGTCCCCTTCCCTCCTACACACTCTAACCTGAGCCTCACTATCCTCATAAAACTCTTCACTGCTTTCAGTAACCTTCCTCCTATTCCATACACCTGCAACATCTGCCACATTGCCCCCTATCTACCCTATCATACGCCTTTTCCAAATCCATAAATGCCACAAAAACATCTTTACCCTTATCCAAATACTGTTCACCTATATGTTTCACTGTAAACACTTGGTCTACACACCCCTACCTTTCCTAAAGCCCCCTTGTTCATCTGCTATCCTGCTTTCTGTTTTACTCTTAATTCTTTCAATAATAACTCTACCATACACTTTACCAGGTACACTCAACAGACTTATTCCCCTATAATTTTTGCACTCTCTTTTGTCCCCTTTGCCTTTATACAAAGGAACAATACACGCTCTCTGCCAATCCCTAGGTACCTTACCCTCTTCCATACATTTATTAAATAATAGCACCAACCACTCCAAAATTATATCCCCACCTGCTTTTAACATTTCTATCTTTATCCCATCAATCCCAGCTGCCTTACCCCTTTCATTCTACCCACTGCCTCACGAACTTCCCTACACCCACAACTGGCTCTTCCACACTCCTACAAGATGTTATTCCTCCTTGCCCTACACACGAAATCACAGCTTCCCTGTCTTCATCAACATTTAACAAATCCTCAAAATATTCTCTCCATCTTCCCGATACCTCTAACTCTCCATTTAATAACTCTCCTCTCCTATTTTTAACTGTCAAATCCATTTGTTCTCTAGGCTTCCTCAACTTATTAATCTCATTCCAAAACTTTTTCTTATTTTCAACAAAATTTGCTGATAACATCTCACCCACTCTCTCATCTGCTCTCTTTTTACATTGCTTCACCACTCTTTTAACCTCTCTTTTTCTCTCCATATACTCTTCCCTCCTTGCATCACTTCTACTTTGTAAAAACCTCTCATATGCTAACTTTTTCTCCCTTACTACTCTCTTTACATCATCATTCCACCAATCGCTCCTCTTTCCTCCCGCACCCACTCGCCTGTAACCACAAACTTCTGCTGAACACTCTAACACTACATTTTTAAATCTACCCCATACATTTTCGACGCCCATCTATCCTCCAATAGTTGTTTATATCTTACCCTAACTGCCTCCTCTTTTAGTTTATAAACCTTCACCTCTCTTTTACTTACTGATTCTATTTTCCTTGTATCCCATCTACCTTTTACTCCCACTGTAGCTATAACTAAAAAGTGATCTGATATATCTGTAGCCCCTCTATAAACATGTACATCCTGAAGTCTACTCAACAGTCTTTTATCTATCAATACATAGTCCAACAAACTACTGTCATTACGCCCTACATCATATCTTGTATACTTATTTATCCTCTTTTTCTTAAAATATGTATTACCTATAACTAAACCCCTTTCTATACAAAGTTCAATCAAAGGGCTCCCATTATCATTTACACCTGGCACCCCAAACTTACCTACTACACCCTCTCTGCATGTTTCTCCCACTTTAGCATTTAGGTCCCCTACCACAATTACTCTCTCATTTGGTTCAAAAGTTCCTATACATTCGCTTAACATCTCCCAAAATCTCTCTCTCTCCTCTACACTCCTCTCTTCTCCAGGTGCATACACGCTTATTATGACCCACTTTTCGCATCCGACCCTTATTTTAATCCACATAATCCTTGAATTTACACATTTATATTCCCTCTTTTCCTTCCATAACTGATCCTTCAACATTATTGCTACCCCTTCCTTAGCTCTAACTCTCTCAGATACTCCTGACTTAATCCCATTTATTTCTCCCCACTGAAACTCGCCTACCCCCTTCAGCTTTGTTTCGCTTAGGGCCAGGACATCCAACTTCTTTTCATTCATAACATCGGCAATCATCTCTTTCTTATCATCCGCACTACATCCACGCACATTCAGACAACCCAATTTTATAAAGTTTTTCTTCTTCTCGTTTTTAGTAGATTTGTACAGGAGAAGGGGTTACTAGCCCATTGCTCCCGGCATCCTAGTCGCCTCATACGACACGCATGGCTTACGGAGGAAAGATTCTTTTCCACTTCCCCATGGACAATAGAGAAAATAAAAGGAACAAGAGCTATTAAGAAAAAGAAGAAAAACCTAGATGTGTGTATGTATAATATATAATGAACACATATTATGCAAATAGGAATTCCTCACAAACACATATCCAGAGAGACAAGACTCCAGAATACTCACAGGCCATTTTCTCTGGATGAACCCCTTTCCCTATATATATATATATAGCAAGTACCAGATAGATTAGCAGGATAAAAAAAAATCAAGGCACGGTACACAATTTCGCCATTCCAAATAAGAATTGTGAAATTGAGATTATTATATTTTATATAAATTTCAAATCGTGTGTTAGTTATTCAGTATAAGGAATGGTAGAGGCTCGATCCTCTGTCCGATAATATTTAGACACGTCATCTAACTGCCCTCACTTTGCTGGTTAGGTATAAAGGATTTGAAACCAGATATAATAACCAATGTGGAGACGAAGTTAACATAACAAATATATTGTTTCCTGTAGGATATCACATAGCAAGGAAGAAAGGTGTAATGTTCTATACCACTACTTGGAAATATTTTGAATTTTGAAGAGATGCTTAACGTCTGCTCTGAAGACTTAAGAGACTATGTAGCAAATCCAATAGAAATTGAGTGACTAAGGTAATAATAACAGCAATTTACAGGAGAACGAGAATAACAGGAATGTATACAAATAGAAGAATCGACACAAAGAGCAAATAAATCTATGGTAAAACTTATGATTATTTTTAGATTTTATTCACGAGGAGAGAGACTTGGAGAAGTGAAAAATCACATCGATGATTAGAAACAAATGGAGAAAATGACAAATTTGCGTAGACTACTATAATAATGACATCATAAGATTCAGAAGAGTGGTAGCAAGGAAAAGAACCATCAGTGCTGAGTCTGTTAAATACCCTTCCCTTCATTCTAAATGAAGTACGTAACATGAAAAAATTATGAGAAACAACTAGGCGCCGGTGACCTCAAGGTCCTGTGGATGGACTACTACTTGATCGAAGTGTGACTGGAGAGGAGGGAAGAGGGTTAGAGTGCAGTGAAAACCAGATTACAGGAGATGGGATTGTGCAAAGTAGAGAGAGTTCCTGAATGGAGTGCAGTGAGAAAGACAATCGGAAGGAATGAATAAGTGACGGGATAATGACGAGGCGAGAAGGCATGCAAAGAAGCCGCAGACATATTTATACAAGGAGGTCAGGTACCGACTGGTCAGGTACCGACTGGTCAGGTACCGACTGGTCAGGTACCGACTTTAGGTGCCTGTCCAGTGCCTGCTTGAAGACAGCCAGGGGTCTATTGGTAATCCCCCTTATGTACGCTGGGAGGCAGTTGAACAGTCTTGGGCCCCTGACACTTATTGTGTGAAGAAAACGCAGAAAAAAAGTATAGAGAACAGAGCAGTAAGGAGAAACGCCATTAACGACTATTCACAGACGCAGAATGACAATTAAAAAATTACATAGCAAGGAAGGTCAAATTTGAGCAATTTGGCTCCTACTATTAAATTTAAGTATGGAAAATAAATGACTGCTATTTTTGGGTGCCGAAATTGTTAGTGAAGGTAATCTACTTAGAGAAAATTTACAGAAAACATCCAAGTGTTTTAGTCCATGTCCACTATTATAATGTAATAAACCTCGATTTTTGTAAAGGGTTACAAATCATGTTTGAGACTGGTGAAAACAAACTTTAATACCTAGGTCATAGTTTTATCTGATGTACATAAAAGCAAAACATTAATATTATCTTTCAACTAAAACTTCATAGACATAAGTTTCGCCTCTTAAACGTAATATAACTTTCACTTTAAGAACACTAAATACATGTGATAAAAATGCCCAGCGAATGAGAGGTGATGTGTATATAATAATTCACGCAATGGATGCGATAAAGAATAAAAAGGCACAACACCGCGATTGGAAGAATACAAAATAACCCACACTTAGGAAACCGAAACTTATGACGACGTTTCGGTCCGACTTGGACCATTAACTAGTTAATGGTCCAAGTCGAACCGAAACGTCGACGTATGATTGAGTCTTCTAGTTGCGCGCGGGTTATTTGTGCATATGATAAACTTTGCATAGGTCAGACTTGTAAAAATCGGACTCCATGTGTAAGGTAAAATAATTCCAGTAGAGGATGTGGCCAACATAAAGAAATATAAGACAATTATAGTGACTGGAGTAAAGAAGGTCCTCTTATAAACAACTAGATTTCTTCGATCACTGTGCGATCCGAGAGAAATGTCTTCATTGTAATATAATCCCAGTCCACTCCACCCCGACCCACGCAAGAGATCTAGTAGCTGCAACACAGAATTACCATGGTGACAGTGACCGTGTGATTGGCAGTACCACTGTGATTGACAGTGACCCTGTGGTTGACAGTGACCCAGATAGTAGCAGTGAACCTTGAACCGAGAGTAGCCCAGGAAGTGCCAATGACACTAAGAGTGACAGTAACCATGATAATAGCAGTGGTCCTGTGATTAACAGTGACCAATGGGTGTAAGAGAGAGATTTTGCTCTGGTTACCTGGCTAGCTAGTTAGTTACCTAGCTAACTAGTTAGTTACCTAGCTAACTAGTTAGTTACCTAGCTAACTAGTTAGTTACCTAGCTAACTAGTTAGTTACCTAGCTAACTAGTTAGTTACCTAGCTAACTAGTTAGTTACCTAGCTAACTAGTTAGTTACCTAGCTAACTAGTTAGTTACCTAGCTAACTAGTTAGTTACCTAGCTAACTAGTTAGTTACCTAGCTAACTAGGTAACAAATTTGGTCAGATTCAACCATTTTATTCTTCCTTCATAACTCACTTGTTTTTATTCACTTAGTATGATTCTCCATCCTATAAGGAACTGCTCTCAGGTCCCTCTCTTCATCCTATACTTACAAGAACCACTCCCAGGTTTCTCTCTCCATCCTACACTTATAAGAACCACTCCCAGGTTTCTCTCTCCATCCTACACTTATAAGAACCACTCCAAGGTTTCTCTCTCCATCCTACACTTATAAGAACCACTCCCAGGTTTCTTTCTCCATCCTACACTTACAAGAACCACTCCAAGGTTTCCCTCTCCATCCTACACTTATAAGAACCACTCCCAGGTTTCTCTCTCCATCCTACACTTATAAGAACCACTCCCAGGTTTCTTTCTCCATCCTACACTTATAAGAACCACTCCCAGGTTTCTCTCTCCATCCTACACTTATAAGAACCACTCCCAGGTTTCTCTCTCCATCCTACACTTATAAGAACCACTCCCAGGTTTCTCTCTCCATCCTACACTTATAAGAACCACTCCCAGGTTTCTTTCTCCATCCTACACTTACAAGAACCACTCCAGGTTTCCTCTCCATCCTACACTTATAAGAACCACTCCCAGGTTTCTCTCTCCATCCTACACTTATAAGAACCACTCCCAGGTTTCTCTCTCCATCCTACACTTATAAGAACCACTCCCAGGTTTCTTTCTCCATCCTACACTTATAAGAACCACTCCCAGGTTTCTCTCTCCATCCTACACTTATAAGAACCACTCCCAGGTTTCTTTCTCCATCCTACACTTATAAGAACCACTCCCAGGTTTATCTCTCCATCTTACACTTATAAGAACCACTCCCAGGTTTATCTCTCCATCTTACACTTATAAGAACCACTCCCAGGTTTATCTCTCCATCCTACACTTATAAGAACCACTCCCAGGTTTCTCTCTCCATCCTAGTAAGTAAGTTTATTCAGGTATACACAAATACATTTACATAGATTATCATACATAGCAGCATATGTGTAGAGCACCTAGGATAACCCAAAAAGTCAGACAGAGTGACTTATTTCCATTGGTGTCCTTTTAGTACCTTAATATTATACACTGTAGGAGATATATGTTATTATATTATAAAGGATATATACTGGGAATAAGGTAAAAAGAGTTATTTACATTTACATGTATGTTAGCTAAAAAAAAAAAAATCATTCTCCTCCCTTTCTGTCATTGGGTCTCTTCTTGAACTGGCTCATGCCATGACTGGCTTTGACATGTGCAGGCAGTCTGTCCCAGTCCCAGGTTTCTCTCTCCATCCGATGTTTGCAGATGCGTTTATAGAATGATATTTATAACGCTCATACAAAATTATTAGATGTGATACACAATATCTGTCTAACTGAACCCTAACTCTTAGGCAGTTAACAGGGTCTTTTGCTCTTTATAATTTTTACCTAGTTTACTGAATATGGAAATAGTATACAATACCGACAGGTTGGAACAATATTCCAGAGTATGGAGCAAAACTCTTCCTCAGGCTGAGGGACTCAACTATTCCTTCAAGGGTAATGTACTGATTACATCGTCTTCACATCTCTGCTGCATCTGCTAACTCTTCTGTACTCGACTGAAGAAGCCTGCTGCGTAGGCGAGACGTTTAGGATTACAGATACCTAAATGTTGCACATATGTCTTACTTATCAACCTAATTTACTAGATGAGTTTTGCTCAATCTTCACCTCAATATTTGTTAGGTCACATCAATAATTTAAAGGATCTTTCATCTCCTCTTGTGTAAGTAATGACGGAATGTTCGCTATTGTTCATTTGCAATGAGGCTTTAAATGTTTTCCTGTGTGGATAACATAATTCTTCTGCACAACTTTTATATTTCCAGGGCGATGTGTTGTGTGGGCCACCAACAACTACACTTCACACTACCCCGTTGCTGCTTAAAAATCCCCTCACCTCACCACTACCAACCCAAAATCCAGACAGAACTTCTGGCTCGCTAGTATTTCTATAGGTGAATGACTTGTGAATGTTTGTTTATTTTAAGGAGTATCCATCTCCAGGATTACCCATAGTAGTAAGGAGGGTCAAGAGACCTGCAACATATAATAAGATTTATCTGGCGTGATCTTATAATTGCCACAACTAGTCAAGTAATATCCAAATGACAGTTTTACAAAACTCTTATGGATCCATTTGAGACAACATCATATAAACAAGACACGCATCGGAGGATTTTACTTAATAAATAAACTAACATAATCATCCAGGTCATCACTTGTCACACTTCACCACCCGTTGCACCCCTCATCACACACTGCTCTTCCCCCTCCCCCTCATCCTACACCCCCTGCAGACAACAAAGGCCGCTCAGGCCCTACTGGTTCGTACAAAGCAGCATAATAACAAGGTAATTAGGTTGATCCCATGCCAGAAATAACTTGTTCCACTGAGGATTCGCACAGCCAAGTTCCGTATGTGTAGTATTTATGCCAGCAACCTTGTGCGATGCATGAAATATATTTTTCATCTATTTCTTTTACAAAACTGTATAGATCAACAGTACGTTGCTTCCCTGTTCCATATGAGAGTTATGATAGAACAAGAGCTAGTAGCTATGATTTTCTGTCATACCTTATGACATGTGTTAATGAAATCCGTCGACTTGGACCGGAAGCCTTAAGTAGGGAGATCAGGATATCATCAAACCTTCCACTATGATTTCCAGCAGAGCTGGAGTTAGTATTTTACCATCACACACATACACACACAACCCCTTGTTCCCTCTATCTATCATGAAGCAAGATAGAGGGAACGGGGGAAGAAGGTGGTGCGATGCTCATCAAAAACCAGTAGAGTTTTAAGGAGTTGGAAGGAGCGGACAGAAGGGAAGCAAGGGGCTACACTTCAGACTGGGGTTCCAAGATGGTGACTGCAGTGATGTACAACCCGCTACTGAATAGCAGGAGGCCAAAACAAGAGTAAGATGAGAACAATAGAGCAATGACTGATACACTAGCTGAGGGTGCCAGAAGGGCCCACATGGGCAGGACAAAGTTACTAATTGCGGGTGATTTCAATCACAAGGAGAGTTGTCAGAAAGTGGAACAATTTGGAGAGTGATGTAGTGGAAGCAGGATCCATACACAGCTTTAAGAAGAGATACGATAAAGCTCATGGAGCAGGGTGAGCGTGGTCCTAGTAGCAACCAGCGAAGAGGCGAGTGCAGGAGCTGTTAATCAACCCTTGCAACCACATATAGGTGAGTACACACATAAGCATCATATTGTAGAAAAACTATGAGAAGCTAGGGACAGATGAAAACAGAAGTGAGCAGATTAGCCAGAAACGAATGTGCAAGAGTAAGGAAAGAGGCTGAGCCACAATTTGAGAACGACATGGAAGCTAAGTTCAAGTCTGAACCAAAAACTGCTTCACAGCCATATCAGAAGAAAGATTACAGTAAAAGACCAGGTAATTCAGTTCAAGAAGTAAGGAGGGACGCTCATGGAAAATGACGAGGACGTCTGTGATGTGCTGAGCAAACTACTGAAAGAGGTCTTCTCATTGGAAACTGGGACAATCCCTGAAAGTCCAGGGAAAAGAATACACCAATAACTATTAAACATTATACACACAAAATAAGAAAAGATAAAAGACAAAGCTGATGGAAGTGGATATACCAGAGGCAGTGGTACTTAACAAGGTATCACCATGGATTATGCTAGAAGGGGCAGACACATTGGACGAACCACTAGTTAAGATCTACAAATAAATGAATACATAAAGCATTTGCAAGAGATCTTGAAGACAGGCACGAAGCGTTGAACTATAGGCTAGTTTCACTGGCATATTTACCTTACAAGGTAATGGAGAAGATAGTCAGAAGGAGAGTGGTAGAGCACGTGGAGGAAGTGATGTATTACACAGTAAGCGGCACGGGTTCAGAGATGGTAAAACTTATTTTACCAACATGTTGGAATTCTATAACAAAGTAACGGACGTAAGACAGGAGAGGTCTGGGTGGATTGCATTTTCCTAGACTGCAAGAAGACATTTGATACAGAACACCGGTGGATCAAAGAGTGCCTCGGAGGACGGAGGCAAAAAGAGAGTGACTGGGAAAAGATGTCAGAATGGGGAAGGGTGCTCCAAAGATCTGTATTAGAGCTAGTACTGTTTCTGGTTTATGTGAATGATATTTCAGATGAGATTGAGTCAGATGTATCTCTGTTTGCAGATGATGTAAAATTGATGAGATGGTTAATTCAACTTGAATTCAACCCCAGCAAATGTAAGATCATGAAGATCGGGGAAGGGAACAAAAGACAGGACACGGAGTCTAGTCTCGGGTGACGGAGGCTACAGACCTGTCACCCGAGGCTCATACCGAATAAACTCAGCAGACAATGCTTGTCTGGCAAAGCTAAGAGTGGCCTTCAGAATCTCAAAAAATATCATTCTGGTCACTTTACACAATATATGTTAGACCCATCTTGGAGTATGCAGCACCAGTATGGAATCCATACCTGAGGAAGCATGTTAAGAAACTGGAGAAAGTGCTGAAGTACGCAATGAGGCTTGTTCCTAAGCTAAGGGGCATGATCTATGAGGGAAGGCTGATGTAATTGAATCTAACGATATTGGAGGATAGAAGAACCAGGGGAGATATGATAAGTTAACAATATACAGAATACTCAGGGAAATTGATATGGTAGACAGGGACAAACTGAGAGGCGAGAAATAGGAACTTGGAGACATTAGTACAAATCCCATAGATTTCGAAAAAGAAATGGCCAACATGCCCACTCACTCAGCACCTGGACCAGATTCATGGAATGCTTTATTTATAAAGCAGTGCAAAGTACCATTAGCAAGAGCCCTTAGTATTCTGTGGAGAAAGAGCTTAGATCTAGGTGAAATTCCAGAGGCCTTAAAGAGTGCAGACATAGCTCCTTTGCATAAGGGAGGTAGTAGAGCACTAGCTAAAAATTACAGACCAGTAGCCCTCACTTCTCACATCATAAAAATCTTTGAAAGAGTGATGAGACGGCAGATTACAAAGTTCATGGACCAGCACAACCAACATAACCCGAACCAGCATGGCTTTAGAGCGGGTCGATCATGCCTGTCACAGCTGCTGAACCATTATGACAGAATTACGGAGGCATTGGAGGACGACCAAAACGCAGATGTGATTTACACAGATTTTGCAAAGGCGTTTGACAAATGCGATCATGGAGTGATAGCGCACAAAATGAGGGCCATAGGCATTACGGGGAAGGTAGGCAGATGGATTTTTGAGTTCCTAACACAAAGAACACAAAAAGTAGTAGTGAACAGGGCAAGATCCAGCATCAACGAGGTCAAAAGCTCAGTGCCCCAAGGCACTGTCCTGGCACCTCTGCTGTTTCTCATCCTCATAGCAGACATAGATAAAAACACCCAGCATCATCATTTGCAGATGACACTAAAATAAGCATGAAAGTCACTACGGTAGAGGACACTGAAAAATTACAGGAGGACATAAGCAGGGTCTTCCAATGGGCAGTGGAGAACAACATGACGTTCAATGGTGATAAGTTTCAGCTGCTTAGGTATGGAAAAAATGAAGAACTCAAAAGGAACACTATATACAAAACGCAAGAAGGTCACCACATAGAACGAAAGGAACACGTAAAGGACTTGGGAATAATTATGTCTGCTGATCTGTCGTTTAAAGACCATAACAAGACAAAGATCACAACAGCCAGGAAGATGACGGGGTGGGTATTGAGAACTTTCAAAACAAGGGAAATAATGCCGATGGTGACACTATTCAAATCGCTAGTGCTCCCTCACTTAGAATACTGCTCAGTGCTGACGGCCCCGTTCAGGGCAGGAGAAATAGCAGAGCTGGAACAAATCCAGAGATCGTTTACGGCTCACATTGAGCCATTGAAACATCTAAATTATTGGGAACGGAGGAGAGAGAGATACATGATAATATATACATGGAAAGTACTTGAGGGCCTGGTCCCAAATCTGCACACTGCCATAACAACATACTGGAGTGAGAGATATGGGAGAAAGTGTAAAATAAACCCAGTGAGGAGCAGGGGTGCGGTGGGGACAATACGGGAGCACTGTATTAACATCCGGGGTCCCAGACTATTCAACATCTTACCAGAAGATATCCGAAACACGGCTGGAACCAGTGTAGAAGCCTTCAAGAGGAAACTGGACAAATATCTTCACCAGGTGCCAGATCAACCAGGCTGTGATGGATATGTGGGGCAGCGGGCCTCCAGCAGCAACAGCCTGGTTGACCAGGCAAGCACCAGACGAGCCTGGCCCATGGCCGGGCTCAGAGAGTAGATACTCTCGAAACTCTTCAAAGGTATATCAAAGGTATATCACAGCTGAGCCACAAGGATGTCAGGAAGTATTTCTTTAGTCTCAGGGTGGTCGGAAAATGGAATGATCTTTGTGAGGAAGTGGTGGAGGTAGGCTCCATAAATAGCTTTAAAAATAGGTACGATAGGGTCCACGTGGTTAGCAGGGAGCGAATCTGGCAAGCGGCAAATTGAGAGGCGAGCCCAGGCGCTGAGAATCAACCGCTGCGACCACAAATATACGAGTACAAATATTTGAGCACACACACACACATACACACACACACACACACACACACACACACACACACACACACACACACACACACCCCTGAGTCTCGACCCCTGCAACCACAATTAGGTGAGTACACACACACAAATACAAGAGATACAAGAGAGAGGACAAAACGAACCAGCAAGAATGGATCCAGTGTTTATCATATGTGCATCTAATGTAGGCAAAATAGAATATGAGAGGCCTCTGCGTGCTGTCGATTATACAATACTGAGTTTCGAATCCCCTGTGGAGTTAAAGATTAGGGGGAGACTAACAGGTGGAAGACAAGAGAAACACGATTTCGGAAGTGGAAATTATGCAGGGATGAAAAAATTCCTGGAGCTGCTTCTGGAATTGTTCCTGGAATTGCTTATGGAACTTTCCACCCCCCCCCCACTAACCGGTTCCAAATTAAGCCTCCTGGTTGCTGGCCTGACTGATCAAGCTGTTAGTGCCCGCTGGCTGCAGTCCAATATATTCATCACAACTCGGCTAATCAGAAGCTGTTTTGAGGAAATGAAATGGAAGAAAATTTTCTGAATGAGATGACTATGTAGTCAGAAAGTGCCATGAATCTGAGGAAGACCTCATACCCAGAAGAAAAGATACCATTAGGAACAAAAAGAACCTGAGGTTTAACTAAAGATGCAGAAAGAAGAAAACACGAAGTGTACGAGCATGGAAAATATAGAAAGTGAACGACGACAAAATAAAATAAAGAAGCGAGCAGAAGAGTCAGAACTGAATATATAAGAGTGAGAAAAACAACCCGAGAAGCAATATGAAAATGACAACAACAGAAGACAAATCTGAACAAAAATCACAGCCACGTCAAATGAAAGCTGATAGTAAAAGACCAGGTATGAATACCGCTAATAAAAGGAAAAAGAAGTCATGAGAAACGAAAAGAAAGTCTTTAAGAAAACAGGGGCAACACCAGAGGCGAGGATAATGGGTACATCATCCTGTGATGGGCACCATACACATAACAGTAATAGAGGTAAAGAAATGTTTGAGCGGGCTGCATACATGAAAGACAATGGCACCTGGCGAAATGACACCGAAGATTCTGTGAGAGGATGTAGGCCTGCAGGGGGACTGTCCAAACCGCTAGCTAAAATATAATTCAGTGGATATGGGGTAACTTTCAAAGATCTCGAAGACATCGAGGAGACAGCATGCGACGGTGGCAGTCGCACCTCACTACACTGAAAAGAGATATCTCTTTTCACCACCATTTCCTCAGTTACGTAGCTGCCTGATGAAGCACCGACTACTGTATAAAAGGCCTAGAGCTTATATATATATATATATATATATATATATATATATATATATATATATATATATATATGCATTCTTTCAGGAAGGCGTAAACATTAGGAACAGGGTCAGAGGGAATTTATAGAATACATATCGCATATATCAGAGAGAGAGAGAGGTGGTGTGGTAGGGTAAGTGGGGTGAGGATGTGGAGAAAGGATATGGGTATGGTTCCACCGGAAGTCAAAAAGAGAACCGGAATTAGCGAAGGTCAACATTAAACTTCACTTTCCCTTCCTTAGGCACATGCAAGGAGGCCAGAAGTGGCGAGAGAGATGCGCGCACACACCCACGCACACACCTTGTCCAGCATCTCTAGATACGGAATAAGAAAATAGTATGCCCGGAAAACAATAAGAGCGTGGTTCTCACGAAGAGATGATTACCAACAAATGTGAAAACATGAAAGGAAAAGAGTAGGAGAGGAAAACCCTGATATTGTAGTTATTATGGAGACGAAACTCTCAGGAATAATATAAAAAATGATATTGTGTCAGTAGAGCTGTCAGAAGACACTGGAGATTCCAGGAACTATGAAACCTGGAAACAGGGAATTTTGATGGATTATATATCGGGTAGTGTAATGGCCAGAGAGATAAAAGGTAAGAGTGGCAGTGATATATATGCTAAACCATCAAGTTGAAGAATGACACACTTGTGCAAAAATAAACATTCCCAAATGTTGCCCTAGTGTCTCATTCTTCAACTTGTTGGTTTTTCTAAAGTATTTACATCACATTTGTCAGACACAGCAACATCTTGGGATCTTGAGGTAGGGAATTTTTCAATGCTTCCATAACGTATACACATGACCTACTTCTACAAGTGGATTTTTTCGACTATTGACTCCGCCTCCTGCTGTTTCAACTCACCTGACTGCAGTATATAAGCCACTTCCGCGCAGATGCTGTACATTCCTCAAGACTGATGGAGTGAACCCGTCGATTCCAAGCTGAGGGACTAATTATCCCAAACTCCTCCTCATCTTCCACCGTTCTTCTTTTGTGGCTTTTTCAGCCAGTGGCTGAAAAAGCCACTGGCTAGCGAAACATTTCCACATTATAAAGATTCCCAAATGTTGCACAAGTGTCTCATTCTTCAACAAAACAACAGTGCTTCACGTGTCGGAAACAATGAAGAGAGAGCAAGACATTTCAACCATCATGAGTGACTGTGACAACTGAAACCCCTGTCGAGGACCAAGCTAAAGTGAGTCATACTTATAGAAGCAGTGACGAACAATTTTCTGAGACAACATGGAGAAGAAACAAAAGATTTGATCTGGTTTTCACACAAAATAACCAAATAAATAAATAAGTAAATATAATATATATATATATATATATATATATATATATATATATATATATATATATATATATATATATATATATATATATATATATATAGAAAGAGAGAGAGAGAGAGAGAGAGAGGCTGCTTTATTGTGTACGTGCCTAAAATCAGGTATGCCAAGCTTTAAATATTAAAAAAACATTGCTTTGTTGTGTTTAGAATAACAGTGTAAATCAACAAACAGGGGAGGACGGGATTAATTATCATATTGAAGCCAGACTTCAGCCTTCACGCCCACTCCATCTGGGACACTTTCAGATTTATTACTTCATTCTAACTAGAGGCAGAGGCGCTCTTGTACCAGACAGTTTCTGAATATTTTCTGCATGCTTTATTTTTAGATTTGGAAAAAGTTGGTTACATGAACCTTAATTTCCAGCATCGTCCCCTCAGACGACTACACTATCGCCCATACACAACCACAATATCACCACTACAATTATTTAACCAGAAATAGGCAAGTAGAACTAACTGGGAATAGCTGATGGGGATAAGTCTGGCAGCGCAGTGACTTGGTAACCCAGAAAACGTTAAAATAGTAAGTTTTTCATGAGTTGTGTGAAGCCGGGCTGAATGATGGGTTGTAACATGGGCTGCATGTGGACAACCCAGGCAACCCAGGCCAGCCCAACATTTTACTCTCGTGTAAAGAATAATGTAACGAAACCACTAAATGCACACATGGCATATTTTTTGTCTATATATTTTTGCGAAACTAATCTAGCAATTGCCAATTTCAGCCAAACTAATTTATTTATGTTGGATAAGACTTAACTAAACTTTACTTGTTGTATTCCTTCTGTTGGCAAACCTAAAATTAAAAAAAAAAAAATATTATGGAAGGGTTTCATCACCTCTTCTCCTTTCCAATATTTTCTTTGCCTTTCATGTCTTCTGCCTAGGCGGGGTCTGCCCCATGTTTTTTTTACCCCCCTCCCCCCTTCCTGGGTTTTTGTCCTGCGTGATCCATTAGCTCTACTGCAGTGCTAGTTTTTTTCTTTTTCTCTCTTGTTCTTAGACCACCTCCACTAATACTACTGCTTCGCTAACACTCCACTCTCTGACCCTTGTTTCACTACCACTGCTACCTTCTTATTGCTACCTCTGCCACTGTTGCCCTACTTCTACTATTACTACTACTACAACTACTACCACCTCTACCACTACTATTGCCACTGTTGCTACTACTACCACCACCACCTCTACCACTACTTCGATTATACTTCTACTTCCTCTCGTTCTGCTATTCTTGGACCCACCCTCCTATCATTTATATACTGGCTCCCTTCCCTTCGCACATCTGTGTTACTAGTTAATGCTCCAAGTTGGACCCAAACAGCGTCATAAGTTTCAGTCTTGTGTGTGCGGATTATTTGTGTTGCTATATAAAAATCATCTTGAGACGTGTACATTAAAGTGCTTCAAGTCTTCTATATGACACAAGTGTAACTATTACTGATACTTTTACTGGCATTCACTTTGTGTTATTTAAATACCGTGAATGTGGCGCACACTCTTCACTTCCACAGTCAGAAAGTCTCCAAATAGGACACTTCCTGCTTCCAGTCTAAAGAGAGGAAGTAAAAAAAATAGTGATAATAGTTTGCAGAGCGCTAGGACCAACAGGTCATTCGGTGTTTCAAGCATGAAGAAGAAGGTTCACACTCATACATGCTAAACACTTTTTCAAAGCTAACACTAACCCCTCTCCAAGTAAACGCGATTCACATACAATAAAATAATTTCATAATAAGTAACAAATCATTACCTGAAATATTTAGAAATCGGGACCTAAGAGTGGTTTTCAATTGACGTCATCAATTTTTGGGTGGGCCATGTTGGTTACATCAGATAATTCACATGTTTAGAAGTTTGAGATTTTTACAGATTATTTTTAATAATTTGCAGTTAGTTAATTTGCCTTCACTACAAAACAATATGGTCTATTGTAGAGTTATTAGTTGACAAAATAGGTTCGATCGTGAGCCACATTTAAAGTATTACAAGCTCTCTAAGGTGATAATAAACCAAGATAATGCTTGTGAAAAATGATCAGAAGAGAGGAGACGAATGTGGTGGTCACACCAGCAACAAAACTTTTAGGGTAAAAAAATCTTGAAAACATGCAAGTGTGTTCAGCACATTTTATATCAGGTAAGATCTGTATATTTTAGCATATTAAACATTAGTGACCTGCCAAACAGGCACAGTGTGTTGTCAATATGCACCCATCTTTGTGTGCAGCAATCCATGGTTATAGTGTGATGTAATAGTTGAGAAAACACACAAGTTGAAGAATGAGACACTTGTGCAACATTTGGGAATCTTTATTGAGGAAGGGTTTGGTCAGCCAGTGGCTTCTTCAGTCCGATACAGCCTGGAGTCGATATGTTCAGTCCATAACGAATTCGGTAAGACCGAAGCTTCGAGTAGATAGTAAATTATGCACGCCGCCGCCACAACCTGCACGGAGAGGAGCAGCATCACGTGCAGGCAGGTGCCCATAAGTCAGGATTGTGTGCACAATCTTCCGTCTACAAAGGATAATCTCATAAAGCACAATATAGACCACTTCGAATTTGTCACATTTCATACTTCCACATAAAGAGTATCCCAGATAGGAAACATTTCCCACTTTTAAAGTCAAGAAGATCCCAGACTCATTTCCCATTTTTACAGCTAAAAGAACACCCCATAAAAGGACCCACTTCCCATTTCTACGATCAAGAGGACCCCAAATGGGACACACTTCACACTTTCACAGACAAGAGGACCTTAAATGGGAGTAGCACACACAAGACAACAAAATGCATAATAAAATCAGCCTCATTCCTGACAATTTCACAACTCTAGAGTTGTCTGCATTGTCATGCATACCCTGAAATATGAGGTTAATATATCTGGGTTAAGACAATATTCCAAAATAATATTTTTGGCTAGTGAAAGTAGGAAGAGTTGAGTAATGGGGTGGAGGATATGGAAGCTGACCTGGGACATGACATGAGGTCTTTACAGCTGGAGTGTTAGAGTAAGGGAGAAGAAGAAGTAGGTCGGGGTGAAGGTGACGCAGTGACCGTCAAGCCGACGCGCATAGAGTTGCGTCACCATTGTTTACCTTATTGTGTCTGGTTGGGCGGGACCGACACTCACCTAAAGCCAAGGCTCTCACCTGGCTGCTAATTATAGCTTGCTTCTGAGACTCCTTTGTTTATCCATTCTGTAAATGGTGTGGTTTTCTTAGTGGTTTATTTATTCGTGTTCGCGACGCACTATCACACACCACACACTTCGAATTTATCCTTCAAGTAAAATATAGCATTTATTTTTTTAAGTTTCATGTGTGTCACGTTAGTCTGACAGCGATAACGTCCACACAACATAAATACTTTCCAAGAACACATTTTTTTAATTAACATTAATTAGTCTTTTACAATAATGTCAACTCAAGCTTGGTAACATGGATGTGTTCTTTCGCAAGTAGTTTTTATATTGTTCATTAAAATCACCTGACAAGAGTCTGTCATATGATGACCCGATGAATCTTATAGCGGGATGGAAGGTGCAATCTACTAACATAAATACTAATGCAGTATATTTGTTAAAGTCATGGGAACGTGTTAAACCCGTAGAAGCCATACAGCGATACAATCAGGCTTGAGCCACAGAATAATAATAATATCTTTATTTACTACAAGTACATACTACTATATAGAAAGCATCTTGTTATGCTGAGCATTTTGGGCAAATTAGGTCAGTGTCCCAGGATGCGACCCACACCAGACGACTAACACCCAGGTACCCATTTTACTGATGATGAAGCGAGAGCTTTAGCCACCAGGATCAACAACACCAAGATCAAGGAAATCGCTCCCGCTCCTTGGAAGGGATGCCAGTGCAGTAGATATTGACCCCACGGTGTTTCGGCAGAGTAACCGCTGGCCTACTAACTGGACTCACTGATTTGGTATTCTTTCAGGTCAGTCAGGCAAGTCAGCGGTAGCTCCGTCAAGATTTTACCAGCGAAGTTGCTAGTTTATTGTGCACGCCATGTCCATCCTGTGGACGGTAGCGCAAGAGCATATGGATACACAAGAGGAACTAGGCCCCAAAAGGGTTAACAATTGTATACCACATAGTCAGTGCATCTTGCCGCACCTCTGACATAGGTCCACCTGCACCAATGAACAGGTCATCGATAACAAAGACCCATGTTTGGTGATTTGTTTTTCCCCTAACGAATGCATTAGAACTTGGTACTCAGGACTGACTTATCACATCGACGTCTCGGGAAGATGGGAAAAATGTTTCATTTTGTTAGTATGGGGCGAGGAAGGCTGAGCTGACCTACTGACCCTGAGTATCTCACCACTCTAATCCCTTCATATTTGGGTTAGTAAGGGGAGCTGCGGAAGCTGTAGTTCCAGGTACGTAAACACACACATGACAGGAGTGCACTTCTCCACGTGTGTCACAGGGTCACACGCCACCACACATCCTTCCCATGGCCTATAAAGCATCATCTTGACATCTCCTTATACAAAACTCTCCAGCTAATTGGCATTTTGCTTACGCATAAAGCTTCAAAACTTTAAAAATGACGATGTGTGTGTCGACTGTAAAATTTGGCTTAAATACATACATTATTATTATTATCATCATCATCATCAAAACTAAGCGCTAAACCCGCAAGGGTTAGATATATACAGCTTGTTATTCAATGGGTTTTCATCTTACAAGCTCACAAATTGTTAATGTAAAATGAATGATGTTTCGGTCCGTCCTGTAGTATTACCAAGTGACGATTCCCAATATATAGGTCTGGTGTGATTTGTTTCAGACCCTATATTGTTTATATTCTGACGAGTCTTCAATCTGGACAAGAATTTGCATGTGATGGATATGAAGGTAGTCCGGTGGCTGCGTCCCTCCGGTGTTCTGGTCAATATTTAGTTACTGGTAATGTGCACAGTGAATGTTTGGTAGAGGAAGTGACTTAGCACTGCGATACAAAGATAAGATGTCGCCGTGATGAAGGTCAGTGATAAAGGTGGGAAGGGGAGAGTAAACATGGTGTCACCTGGCTCACTATAGATCAGTGTGGCACTACAGCACACTGTATCTGGAAGTATTGATAAATTATCCACATGTGCAACGTTTGGAAGTTTTCATTAGGACACATTTCGCTCACCAGAAGTTTTTCTAAATGCTCCTAGTGAGCGAAACGTATCCCAATAAACGTTTTCAAACGTTGCACGTGTGTATATTATTATAAAAATCAGAACTAGGCGCTAAACGTACGCACGTGTGTATAACGTACACAATTATGAACAGTTGAACTTGAGTGGAGACTTCGGCGGAAGGTGCGTACTGTGTTCACCTTGAGCATTTGGGTCATCTGGGATTATATTTATGAAGAGCTAAACCCGTACGGTTCATAACTTTTAAATAAAATTTCTACTGCAATTGAAATTTATGGGAAAAGTAAGCGAAATTTTAATATTATTTTTTTAGGAAGCTTACTGATAGTACTCAGGGATTGATCCAAGGACGAGCAAGGCAGCTCCAGTTCCTTAGATCAAGAGCTCATCATTAGCATCAAGACATCCCCTTCTTTGGCCCTTGAATGAAGCTGTTCTTGTGCAAGACGGAGATATCTTAATAAAAATTCTATTTCTCCTATGCACGGGATAGACTATCCTGAGAGATGGCAATTCTCAAGTGTTAGTAACTCCAGTTCTCCTGGAACGAAACCTTTGGAACTGTCGTAGCTGATGAGCCCTTGTTGGAACCCTTAACGATGTCCTTATTGCCGTGCTGAAGCCTCCCAGCACAGGTCTACATATTTCAACACCTTGTATGTGACCATCCTGTGTGATGTAATATGACAGGGAAATATAACTACCTTTCGTTCTTACTGTGTAACTATTATATTTAAAATGCTGTATGACCCTTGTCGGTTTAGCGTTTTCTTTTATTATAATAAATAGGGTAGCACACACACTGCTGATGTATCCAAATATGTAAATAAGTTTTTATTTTAGGATTTGGGTACATAACACATTTTTATGACAATACTCTTTATGGCACACAGATGATATTGGTACTGAAATGGCTCAGTTGGCGACGCTCTCGCCGCACACACTAAGTGTCTGGTTCAATCCCCAGCACCAGTGGAAACGTTGGGCATGTTTCCTTACGCCTGCTGTCCCGATTCACCTAGTAGCCAATAGGTACCTGGGTGTTAGTCGATTAGTGTGGGTCGCATCTTGGGTGACAAGATTGAAGGACCCCAATGGAAATAAGACAGTTCCCGATGACACACTGACTTTCCTGGGTTATCCTGTATGGCTAACCCTTCGGGTTAAAAATCCGAACAAATCTCATCTTAACCTAGAGAGGTACGATAGTTTGGTTGGGTGGGCGATGACGCCTGAAGCGCCTGGCCAGGCAGTGAAGCCTCTCTGTTTACATTGCATTGCTCATGTAGCTGATAGTGCAAATAAATTCTAGCTATGGTGGCTGCCTATTCTTCATCCAGACTTCCACACAATATAGGAGCAGAGAAGTCAGATGCGGGAGATGTCAGGTCAGTGATGTGTCCGTCATGTGGTCTGATTGAGATGTTCTAGTGTTTACATATGTTTTATTTATCAAGTTACTTGATAAAGACTCTGCGTGAGTGAAATGCTCTCATTAATAAAGGTATCCACCGAGTATTATTGAACCCCGGTGAAATAATGTTGCGACTAACATTTTGTACTATAGTCTGTGACATGACCAGCTGAACACTGAGCGATTATCAATAGATAATGAATGATTTTTTTATTAGATAAACCTCTGTGTGACACTGTTTCACTAATAATGTACCAACCTCGTACGTAATATAAATCATCCTTGCTATCCGATTGGTGTGGATCGCATCCTGGGTGAGAATATTATTAAGTAAATAAGTTTATCTAGGTACAGGTACACATAAATACAGTTACATAAATTATCATACATAGCAGCATATGTGAAGGTTACCCAGGATAACCCAAGAAAGTCAGACAAAGTGACTTATTTCCATTGGGGTCCTTGTAATACCTTATTATTTAAACATTTAAAGGAAATATACTAGGAATAAGGTAAATTGAGTTATAATATAATATAATAATAATAATAATATATCTTTATTTACTACATGTACAAGGTGACATCAATGACATACTACTATGTAGAAAGCCGCTTGTTATGCAGAGCATTTCTGGCAAATTAGGTCAGTTTTGTCCCAGGATGCGACCCACACCAGTCGAGTAATACCCAGGTACCCATTTTACTGATATGGAACATAGACAACCGGTGTAAAGAAACACGCCCATTATTATTATTATTATAATCAAATAGAAGCGCTAAACCACAGGGGTTATACAGAAACACGCCCAATGTTTCTACCCTCGCTGGGAATCGAACCCCGACACTCGTCTTGTGAAGCGAGAGCTTTAGGTACATGTATGTTGGTACATGTAGGTACATGTATGTTAGTTATACCAAAAATCACTCCTTTTCTGTCGCTACATTCGTTAAGTACCTTTTGGCTCTTCTTGAACTGGTTCATGTTATGACAGGCTTTGACATGTACAGGCAGTATGTTAAACTTCTTTATTGCTGTACAATAAAGAACCTCAGTTGAAATTAGCCAGTCTGATGACAGCTTTATTAGAGTTATCGTGGGTTACTAACCCTCCAGGTTAATAATCCAGTCAAAATCACCTCCTCTTTCTTTTTCTTGTTCTTATTCCAAATAAACTCATGGCCGAGCTAGACTACTATATTAAGTTAGTTACACCTTCTAAATGTTTCATTTTCTCTGTTTACCAAGTGAATTGTTGGATAACCTAAACAATTCTAAGGTGAGTCGAGTAAGGTAAGTTCATTTGCGTACAGGTACACAGAAGTAAAATTATCATACATAGTTTAACATATGTGTGAATCACCTAGAAGAACCCAAAAGTGTTAGACAAAGGGATTTATTTCCATAACATAAATGGTATAAAATACCGACAAGCAACACCTGGGTATCTTCGTGAACAGACAGACTGATGTTGTAGTGGCCAGGCTTAGGCTTGGCTACAAGTACTTCTGGCAGTTTGGGAGACACAGATGATGATCAAACTAAATGCAAATTATGTGATCAGGCATATGGTCACTGTCTTGAACACTATGTCACAGTGGGCGCCTGTGACGAGCGGCGTACCGCAGGGGTCAGTCCTAGGACCAGTGTTATTCTTGGTATATGTAAATGACATGACGGATGGGATAGACTCAGAAGTGTCTCTGTTCGCAGATGATGTGAAATTAATGAGGAGAATCACATCGGAAGAGGACCAAGCAGGACTTCAAACAGACCTGGACAAGCTTGACATCTGGTCTAGCAACTGGCTTCTCGAATTCAATCCCACCAAATGCAAAGTCATGAAGATCGGAGAAGGACAAAGAAGACCGCTGACAGAGTACAGGCTAGGTGGACAAGGGCTACAAACCTCGGCAAAGGAGAAAGACCTTGGGGTGAGTATAACGCAAGTACGTCTCCGGAGGCACACATCAACCAGATAACTGCGGCAGCATATGGGCGACTGGCAAACCTAAGATTAGCGTTCCGTTACCTAAACAAGGAATCGTTCAAGACACTGTACACCGTGTACGTCAGGCCCATACTAGAATATGCAGCACCAGTCTGGAACCCACACCTGGTCAAGCACGTAAAGAAACTAGAGAAAGTTCAAAGGTTTGCGACAAGGCTAGTTCCACAACTCAGGGGTCTGTCCTATGAAGAAAGGTTGAGGGAAATAGGACTAACAACACTGGAGGAAAGAAGGGTCAGAGGAGACATGATAACGACATACAAAATACTGCGGGGAATCGACAAGGTAGACAGGGACAGGATGTTCCAGAGAGGGAACACAGAAACAAGGGGACACAACTGGAAGCTGAAGACTCAGATGAGTCAAAGGGATGTTAGGAAGCATTTCTTCAGCCACAGAGTAGTCAGGAAGTGGAATAGTCTAGAGAAAGATATAGTGGAGGCAGGAACCATACATAGTTTTAAGACGAGGTATGATAGAGCTCATGGAGCAGGAGAGCAGAGACCCAGTAGCGGACAGCGAAGAGGCGGGGCCAGGAGCTGAAACTCGACCCCTGCAACCACAATTAGGTGAGTACAATTAGGTGAGTATGTGCTTAATTGTGCACTTATTGAGGAATATAGAGATAGACAGTATAATAACCTATGTGACATGTCAAGATATCTTATTCATGAAATAAGATACCAATTGTACTAAGCAAATTTCCTAAATTTGCTTGTAACAGATAATTGAAATGTAGATATAAACCCAAATGTACAATTGTTAACCCCTTTGGGGCCTAGTGCCTAGGCCTTTTATGTATCCATATGCTCTTGCGCTACCGTCCACAGGATGGATATGGGGTGCACAATAAACTAGCCACTTCGTTGGGAAAATCTAATCTAAATCTCTTCGTTTATCTTGTATATGTGTCTAGTTCATCAATGTAGTAATGTAGGTATGCAATACTATGCTTAATATATTTATTATTATTATTATTATTATTATTATTAGTGTTGTAGTTATTATTATTATTATTATTACTGACAGCTAGCTATGTTGACCATATTAGTTTTAATAAAGGGTCCCCGCTATACCCATTAGGGGTCATATGGCACCTGGGGATGAGAGGCATTCAAGTTTAGAAAGACAGATACAAATCTTTATTTCAAAATTACTGAAAAGAAACATACAGAATAATCTGAAGGCCCATAGGATGCCTAGCATTTCTGACAACTAAGATGTTTGGTCATATCATACTGGTTACTGGAGTATACATTTATCATATATTAAGGGTTTACTAAACCGATAAGTACTATATGAATAAGATTTATGTTCAATACTTGGGTATCTTTACTGTGGAGAAGTTTAATAAAGCCACTGGTTGGCGAAACGTCTCCACAATAAAGCTATGCAATGTTGCAACGTATGTTTTAGTCATGTATTTCACATGTAGTTTGATCACTCTCTGTGTATGTGATATAGATACAACAATTTCAGCAATGTATCATTATAATATTCATGTGTTATGCAAAGTCTGGAGAATGGAAGGTGATCAGGTTAGATCCAAGGAAAGAGAGATTTCCAATTTCTTGAATCAAGAGCCCTTCCCCAGCATCAAGACACCTCACTTGAAGGGATAAAATAAATAAAATAATTTAGGCCAGTATTGTCCATTATTATTATTATTGTTATTGTTGTTGTAAAGCTAAATATTGTTGCTGTATCCACTGGACCATCACTAAAAAACGTGTTGTGTGGTGGAGAGAGGGGGGGCAAGTGTTGTGTGGTGGAGAGAGGGGGCAAGTGTTGTGTGGTGGAGAGAGGGGAGGCAAGTGTTGTGTGGTGGAGAGAGGGAAGGCAAGTGTTGTGTGGTGGAGAGAGAGGGAGGCAAGTGTTGTGTGTTGGAGAGAGGGGGGGACAAGTGTTGTGGAGAGAGGGGGCAAGTGTTGTGTGGTGGAGAGAGAGGGAGGAGTGTTGTGTGGAGGAGAGAGAGGGAGTGTTGTGTGGTGGAGAGAGAGGGAGTGTTGTGTGGTGGAGAGAGAGGGAGGAGTGTTGTGTGGAGGAGAGAGAGGGAGTGTTGTGTGGTGGAGAGAGAGGGAGGAGTGTTGTTTGGTGGAGAGGGAGAAGAGTTGTGTGGTGGGGAGAGAGGGAGGAGAGTTGTGTGGTGAAGAGGGAGGAGTGTTGTTTGGTGGAGAGCAATAGAGACCAAGGTAGATGCAGCACACACACACACACACACACACACACACACACACACACACACACACACACACACACACGTCAGGTGGCAGCGGTAGCTACAAGCAGTACACTGTTGGGCAGCAAGAGTGACTGAGGACCTAGTCCCTTACCTTGGTGTCGTCTCACATCACAAACTTATCTCAGCGTCATGGAATCTGCAATTACGAAGATTAAAGTGGAAGATGAGGTGATATACACTTAACTTGCAAGTGTACTATACCAGTATTAATTATCATACTCATAAAAAAAGAAAATATATCATGCAACTATGTGCATTTTTTGAGACAGCTGGTTAATAGTCTACATATCCTATCATCATGCATAGTTTATTGGAATTCGGGTTAAACTGCCTTTTATCAGTCACTGCTGAGTCTTCTCTTAGCAACTCATCCCATTTAAACTACCCTTAAAAACTGTTATTATATTCGTAAAAAATGTGCTGAAATGTAAAAAATTTCCCACGACTTGTCAGACAATATCTACGAATCAATCTAGTTGATGACCAGCATATGTTGCCCTAATGTAACTTATATATATATATATATATATATATATATATATATATATATATATATATATATTATATATATATATATATATTCTTCCTTGAAGCCTTTTATCCACTTCTCCGAGGCTATGGGTCCCACAATTTGCACCAGAGGTGGACCCCATCCTATATATATATATATATATATATATATATATATATATATATATATATATATATATATATATATATATTCTTTCTTTCAACAAATCGGCCGTTTCCCACCAAGGCGGGGTGGCCCAAAGAGAAAAACAAAAGTTTCTCTTTTTAACTTTAGTAATGTACTATACAGAAGAAGGGGTTACTAGCCCCTTGCTCCCGGCATTTTAGTCGACCCTTACGACACGCATGGCTTACGGAGGAAGAATTCTGTTCTACTTCCTCATGGAGATAAGAGGAAATAAGAACAAGAAATAGTAAGAAAATAGAAGAAAACCCAGATTGGTGTGTGTATATATATGCTTGTACATGAATGTGTAGTGTGACCTAAGTGTAAGTAGAAGTAACAAGACATACCTGAAAGCTTTCATGTTTATGAGACAGAAAAAAGACACCAGCAATCCTACCATCATGTAAAACAATTACAGGCTTTCGTTTTACACTCACTTGGCAAACTGTCTGTTGCATATGTGTTTTACCTAAGAACCTGTCGGTATTTTATACCATATTAATATTGTGTCAGACACTGCAACACAGTTGTATCTTGGTACACAACACAAACACCTGGATAACTTCTACAAGTGAGAATGGTTGGATTTGAGTGAGAGAGATATGACCTCTCCAGGCTGAGGGACTGACCACCTCAAAACTACATCTTCAAGGCTGATGGACTGATTACCTCATCTTCACATCTCTTCTGTTTCTACCAACTTTTCTGTACTCACATAAGCAGTATAATGTGATCCTTTATTGACAACGTTTCGCCCACGCAGTGGGCTTTATCGAGTCACATACAGATCTACCTGGAAAATGAGCAACATGGAGATATATATAGGGTACAGTCAGGTGGAGAATGCTGGGTCAGGTGGAGAAAGCTGCATGTGAGTCTTAAAAGTAGTGTGATAGTTAAAAACATAGTGTGACTTAAAGGACCTGCAGTGTACCATTCTTGAGTTCTAGGTGGGATAGCGTTGAAGAAGTTTCTTGGCAATAGGTTCAGCTATTTACAGAACCATTTAATCAACTACAGAAACGCAAGACTCATCGCCAGAGAAGACAACACGCAATACCGAAGAATCCTAGAATCATCACTCATCTGTATATCCAACAACTTCAACCAGAACAACGGCTTCTACAACATAGCTGAACCTATTGCCAAGAAACTTCTTCAACGCTATCCCACCTAGAACTCAAGAATGGTACACTGCAGGTCCTTTAAGTCACACTATGTTTTTAACTATCACACTACTTTTAAGACTCACATGCAGCTTTCTCCACCTGACCCAGCATTCTCCACCTGACTGTACCCTATATATATCTCCATGTTGCTCATTTTCCAGGTAGATCTGTATGTGACTCGATAAAGCCCACTGCGTGGGCGAAACGTTGTCAATAAAGGATCACATTATACTGCTTATGTGTTTATTTTTCCATTGTGTCGGTATTTTATACCATTTATTTCCACCTTTTCTGTACTCGACTGAAGAAGCCTACTGTGTAGGCGAAACGTTTCGAAATAAAGATACCTAAGTGTTGCATAGGTGTTATACCTAACATCATAACTTACAACTGTCCGTACTAGTTCTAAATTAATATTTATTAGTTATAATCATTACCATGATTCTTAAAGAGGTGGACCGGTAAGCCAGCGGAAGTCCTCGGTCAGATGACCAAAAGCTCCAGCTGTGGGTCATATATGACTAAGACCCTCCTCAGGAAACATTTGTCATGTTTCCTGACAAACATTATACCTACCTAGTCTCCGTACTGACCTGCATTTGTAATGTTTCTGGTCACGTTAATATACCAAATTTCAGCACAAGATCGTGCATGCAGTAACTGCGAGACACACTGCTCTCGCAGCCAGGCTCTTTAACTTCGTTATTTAAAAAAACTGCATCCCAGTGGCGGTAACTACTGGCGGGCATTGATGACGTCAAGGAGAAATTACATAGTAAAGTTTCTTTACTCAAAATATGCGATGGGTGAGAGAATGATTGGTGACTCACTAGCTGTGATTTATCAGTGTGGAGAGTATCATCCTGCTAGATAAAAATATGTAAAAAATATAAAAAAAAAAGATCACATTCTCGAGTGAATTTCTCTGTGTTCTCAGAGAAAGCATAAAGGACAGCACTGAAAAGATTTCCAATATCAAGTATGCTATTAGAATAGGTTATTAAAACTGACATAACGTTTGGTGAAGATGTATCAAAAGCGGATTACATAGAGAGATGTACACAAATAACCAGCACAGGAGAAAGAAACTTATGACTTGTGATTAGTTAATTGTCCAAGCGATGTGAGAATTTTATTTGTGTTCTCTATAGAAAGAGAAAATAAGAGTTTAACAGTGTTGATTAAGTGCTTTATATTATGCTGAAGTCTAAATGTGATGGACATGTTACTATGAATACTGTAACAGCGGACCGAAACGTCGTCATACGTTTCTTGTGTGTGTGGGTCATCTGTGTATTGTTCCAGTCACAGTATTGTTCCAGTCACAGTATTGTTCCAGTCACAGTATTGTTCCAGTCACAGTATTGTTCCAGTCACAGTATTGTTCCAGTCACAGTATTGTTCCAGTCACAGTATTGTTCCAGTCACAGTATTGTTCCAGTCACAGTATTGTTCCAGTCACAGTATTGTTCCAGTCACAGTATTGTTCCAGTCACAGTATTGTGCCTTTTTGTTCTTTATACAAAGAATTATATCTCGAGGACATTTTTATGAGAAAATAATTCACCGACAATTAAGCCTCTCAATTAAAAACTGTATTGAGTACAACTTGGTTAAAATATCTGCCTTGCGGGGCAGGTTTGGCAGAGTGTACGCCACATTCACAGTACACTGTATTTGAATAGCGCAATATAAGCACCACTTTCGGAACAGGGCAGCAAACCCGCTTTTGTCATTAACCTAAGAATTCGTTCCTATATTTTACAATATTAGTAAACTCGTTTTCCTTCTGAATTTATTACACTTGTTATTATGAAGCAGCAAGAAAACAGACAAGGGGGCTGGCTGAAGCAAGTTTTAACCTCATTACAGTCAAGGACGAGGTTTTAGGTAGGCAGAATTATTGCTTGGTGGATGTTTATCTCACCACATTTTGCTCATTGCTTTGCACCATTGAACTACAAATGGTTATAACTTTGACCATAATTTTTAAAGGGGGTGGACCGGTAAGCCAGCGGAAGGCCTCGGTCAGTTGACCAAAAACCTCCAACGGCGGGTCATCATCTAAGACCCGCGTCAGAAAACACTTGTCCTGTTTCTTGACGAAACCTTACCTAACCCAGCCTCCTTTGCACCCTGTCAGACAGGCAGGTAGATTTACTACTAGGTACACATTCATTACTTCATTTCTAAGATTTCCGATGCGTTTATTGATGAAGGGGTCCTGAGGTGATGGACTGATTACATCGTCTTCTCATCTCACTGCTTCTACCAACTTTTCTGTTCTCAAGTACAGAAAAATCGATGTAATGAGTCCATTACCTCAAGGAACCTTCATCAATAAACGTATCGGAAATCTTAGAAATGTAGAAAATTCCTTGAGATATTCTTCCTTGAGGGCAGGCTAGAATTATATATAATAATATGCACCTGGAAATACTAAAAGGACTGTTAACAAGTATGCACACCGAAATAGAGAGCACGAGGCACGGCAGATATGCAAATGAAAATCAGGATTGCAATAAGTACGCAGAGGTAACCCAACAGTCATAAAGGGGGACAAGCCTTTAACTACTTCTTTAGATAAAAAATAAATTAGCAACAGACTCTTGTCTTCAAGAGAAATTTTGATAGCTCCTTTAAGCTATTATTAATTAGCTGGGCCGTGGTACATACGTCTGGCCGCCTGTTACAAATACCAACAGTCTGATAAACGTTGAAAAAAAAGAACGCAGATGCTGAGCAGAACTTTTAGACGTTCCACCAGTTCTCTCCAGCTTGACTAAGAGTACAGTATCAACCATGACGCAATGACTGAACCTAAGTGCTTGGGGCTCCTATCCCAGGAACCATCACTAAAATAGGCGCTCCCTTTTCTATTTCCTAAAGACCATTTTTTTTTAACGAACAATAATTTATTTTTTTCTTTAGTTCAGGGAACTTCCACGAAATTCATACATGCTTATAAATGCGGGATCACGTACACGGGTTGCGCAGATCAACGACCACCAAAAAAAATCGCCTGTAGTGAAAGCTTGACAAATGAGACACAGTCAGATTTGATCTAAGGAAGGGTAGATCCTATTTCTTAAATCAAGAGTAATTCACCAGCATATATGCATCCTTCTTAATGGGAATATAACTACAGCGGTAAAAGACTGAGTGCAGTAAGTACAGGTACATGTAAGTACCGTTACACAAATTAGGTCAGACAAGTAGAACTGCTTTAAAAATAATTGTTGCTAAAACAATTTTGTTCATTCACTTATTCTATTTAGGCTGGAATATTGCTGCACACTAACTGCACCTTTCAAGACAGGTGAAATTGCTGACCTAGAAAATGTACAGAGAACCTTCACGGCACACATAACTGCAATAAACCACCTCAATTACTGGGAACGCTTGAAGTTCCTAAACCTGTACTCCCTGGAACGCAGGCGGGAGAGATACATTATTATATACACTTGGAAAATCCTAGAGGGATTAGTACCAAACTTGCACACGAGAGTCACTCCCTACGAAAGCAAAAGACTCGGCAGACGATGTAATATCCCCCCAATGAAAAGCAGGGGTGCCACTAGCACGTTGAGAGACAACACAATAAGTCTCAGGGCCCAAGACTATTCAACTGCCTCCCAGCATACATAGGGGGGATTACCAATAGACCCCTGGCTGTCTTCAAGCAGGCACTGGACATGCACCTAAAGTCGGTGCCTGACCAGCCAGGCTGTGGTTCGTACGTTGGACTGTGTGCGGCCAGCAGTAACAGCCTGGTTGATCAGGCTCTGATCCAACATGAGGCCTCGTCACAGACCGGGCCGCAGGGGCGTTGACCCCTGGAACTCTCTCCAGGTAAATTCCAGGTAATATATTGCCAAATCAATGAAACCAAATCTAAAAATTATTATTCTTGGTCAAGCGACTTATGACTCGCCCTGTGAATTAATTTCATGTTCAGACCGGTTATTGGATTAGTTAATTTATACACTACTTCTTTGGGAAAATGATGCTTGTCAAATTGGCACCATATAGTAATTATGGTTGCTGACAGCTACGTGCATAATATATTTTCCTGAGCAATGATCAGATTTATGGTCATTGCATCAGTAATTATTGATTCCATCAACTTTCCTATATTTGAGGTCAGGTGGTTGGTCTGTAATTTGAAGCTAAGGACTTATCTCCTGCTTTGTAAATGGGTATCATATTTACCATTTTCCACCTATCCGGTTCAGTGTCCATCTCTAGTGATCTTTTGAAGAGACTAGCTAATAGTTTGCCGAGCTCCTCCTTACATTCCTACAAAACACTTAAAAACAGCTCGTCAGGGCCTGGTTTGGCTTCACTCTATCTTCTGAGGTCCATACTGTTACATAATTTATTTTCATCCTGACCAGTATAATTATTGATTTCTGGGATTTTGTTTGTATCCTCTTGTATATAAACAGAAGAAATAAGTGTTGAAAATGGTAAACATTACTTTGTCACTAACAGTAAGATGACCTGTGTTATATTTAAGTGGGTCTTTTTTTTTCCTTATCTTATTCTTATATACCTGCAAGAAACCTTTTGGATTGGTCTTTGATCCTCGCGCAACATTGATTTCATATTCTCTTTCGGCTTTTTTTATTTCTTGTATGACTTTTCTCTTAAAATTAATACATTGTTAAATAAGGTAACCCTCACCTCTTGATTCGCTTGTAAATGTCTCTATTTTCACCCAGGAGATGTTTTAGTGTATTA
This sequence comes from Cherax destructor, assembly GCA_009830355.1. Classification (NCBI taxonomy): domain Eukaryota; kingdom Metazoa; phylum Arthropoda; class Malacostraca; order Decapoda; family Parastacidae; genus Cherax; species Cherax destructor. The sequence goes on along the minus strand of WNWK01002010.1, from coordinate 36,547 downwards.
TTTATCCATTTAGAGGTCATTCATGTTTGATCTAAATTCTCTGCTTGGAATATATGCAGCTAGGACAGCTTGTACGGTGCTTTGGAAAATGACATTGGCAGCTTTCACCACCGTCTGTCAGGGCTTCCTCACGATAGTCCCTAGTCACTCGAGTTCAATCCCCGCCCGTGGTATGGTCTGTCCCTTGTCAGGTTACCCCAGGCTATTCACGTAATCCTTTAGCTGCATATAATCTGCTGCGATAAAATTGGGGATTTTACTTTGTTATCGTTATTAAGGTAATTCCACAAGATACTGAAACTAAGTGATTTGTGATGGTTTTGTCCAAGCTCTTCGTTAACCTCAAGATTCTCTATCAGATTATTATATAATCATAACTAAGTGCTAAACCCACAATTATTATAATAGAAAAGAAGCGCTAGCTAAACCTGCAAGGGTCACACAGTGCAGCGGGCAGGGATAGTGCGGGATCATAGAGTAGCAAAGGTGGAAAGGACAACAGAGGGAGAGTTAGAAAGGGCTGTGAGGAGTGCTGAAGGAAGTGTCTTCAAAGCTTGTGTAGTAAATTAGTTGCTGTCATTATTATTATTATTATTATTATTATTATTATAATCATGGGGAGCGCTAAACCCGTAGGACAGTTGCTGTCAAAAATTCAACGAGGTAGTCTGAGTCAAAGGACTAAATAAACCCACAAGGGTCATACAGGATTGTCTATCAGAGAATCCTTGTTTGTCAGAATCCAATCTATCAGGTTATTTCTTGAAGTTGGTTCCGACACAAACTATTTAAAAAAAAAAAAAAAAAAGGTTTTGGGACATTACGAGAAAGTCGCTACGCTCTAGATTCAAATCACTTTGGCTAAAGTTCAAATCTACCATTAGAACTATATTTTCCTTGAATTATGAAAAGGCACAATACCGTGACTGGAACAATACACAAATAACCCTCACATAGCAGACCGAAACTTATGACGACGTTTCGGCTCGACTTGGACCGAACTAGTCACCAGATCTTTGTTGACTAGTTAAGTCCAAGTATGACCGATATGCCATAAGTTTCAGTCTATGTGCGGGTTATTTGTGTACATTTTCCTTTCTGGATGCCTTAACAATTTCGTCCCCCCCAAAAAAAAAAAATACCCCTTAGGTCATTCTCTAGATTTGAGGGTCTGTAGATCATACCTACGATTAGTTTTTGTTCTTAAAACTTACCCATACATTAGGGCTCGCCCAGTAATCACACTCCGATTCTTCCAGTTGTAAGCCGAATGTTCCGCCACTGAGATACGAGCCACTTTCTTGATTTTAAGAATGCATTATAAGAATGATATACATATATATGCATGAGATTAACATTATGGTGAACCCTTATAAATTTAAATCTTTTTAAGGAATTATAGATAGCCTAGATAATTTTTTAATATCTAATGATTATATACAATATGTAAAATTATTCAACTCAAAACGCAGAGCCCTTGTATGTACTGTAATACTTATGTTTATAATATACTGACTAAATAACTAAGACTGAGAGACGACATATTGGAGGCTAGAACAGTAGGCTACACCACATTTAAAGAGAGTTGAATAACCCAGAAACTGGAGCACAAAACCCCTATACTCAACCAGGTACTTATTCATACGGCTAATTAAAAATGTACATATCTGGGACAAAATTTTGAGGGCCATATTGCCTAGCACAAGACGTCCACTAGTGAAGGTATTCACTATGTCATATACTATTGGAATAGGTATGACTAAAAAGGAATTAGTTTAAATTACATTTGATGCAGGATGACTCATTGTCAAAGTTGCATTGTTGAATATATTGAGAGGGATCTTGAAAAACTATTTGTTTCCAACTCTTATCCTTGGTATAATACTACATACCTGAATTATATTTTTAGAAGTGTGCTTAAGTAACTCCAAAGCTGTTTTTGGGGTTATTGACAGCGACCCTACTTCAGGCCAAAGCAAAATTATCCATAGACAGGGAACGCCATAGATAGGGAACGCCAGCTGTTGTTTGGAATCTCGGTTTTGCTTCATTTTAAAATACGAAACTTTTATTTGCGTGTATCCGCTGTGTTATCTATAGGGTTTCCCCTGCCTTGATACCACTATCAGATGTAGTAAATAAACTGTACATTCTGTATTATGTCATCTCTGCTAGAACCCAGAATATTTATATCTCTTGTCAGAGTTGTTTAAAATAAAAAAAAAATCACTTTTAACACGAGGATAAAATCCCTAAAGTTAGCTGTAGTGCACTCAAATATAGCCAATTTTATTGCTCATAATTCAACCTCAATCTGTTGTTTTAGCAATAACATTAAAAACAACCGCAGTAGTAGGATAGTCATTATTATAATTATATTATAATTATGGGGGAGCGCTAAACCCATAGGATTATACGGCGCATGTTGGGGAGGGATGGAAGGTATTCAGGCTCAATTCAGTGAACTGGAGCACAGATCTAATTCCTTAGATCAAGAGCCCCTCACCAGCGTCAAGGAACCTCCCTTGAGGGGAGTCACAGTCATTAAAACTTTGACTTCGGCGCCGGCTTTGGCGGAGTATAGACTTGCTGACTCAGAGAGTCTGGCTCTGCCGGTAATTAGGCCTGGGGATCACCTGCCCTAAGACTTCTGCGCTGGCCTTGGTGGAGTGAGACCGTCTCACTTTACCCCTTCCTTGTACATCAGTGATGAATTTCTCTTTTCTCTCTCCGGGACGTTTGTCCTCGTCATGAGCCCTCTGGGCAGTTGGTCGGGGCGCCATACCTTTTAGGCTTCAGGAAAGCCCGTTATTGACTTAGTCGGGTGTGCATGTGCTTGTTTTTGGGAGTAGGGGACGTACTTTATAATTCCCGCTTACATTTGGGCTACAAAAATTGTGTGAAGTTTTATCTAGATAAACCTACATATTTCCCGACTCCAGAAGGCAGGGCTCTCGGGAACCCCAATAACAGCACTAAAATTTTTATTTGACTAAAATAATTACATAAGGTATAGGGTAGAACGAGGTTTCACCGTCCGAGTTTAATTTAATAATTAGTATTTTCTTCCCTCAAAGAAGAGGTCTTTAATACCGGTGAGCGAGGGCTCTTGATCTAATCAAGTGGACCTATCCTCATTTTCCTTGAATCGAACTTGATTGCTTCCCACTTCTCTTGTACTGTACGACTCATAAGGATTTAATGCTTTCCTGATTATAATACATTTCCTGATTATAATACATTTCCTGATTATAATACACTGGGCGTGTTTCTTTACACCGGTTGTCTATGTTCACCCATAAGTAAAATGGGTACCTGGGTGTTAGTCGACTGGTGTGGGTCGCATCCTGGGACAAAACTGACTTAATTTACCCGAAATGCTCAGCATAACAAGCGGCTTTCTATATACTAGTAGTATGTCATTGATGTCAGCTAGGACTGTATACATTGTACATGTACTTGTAGAAATAGATATCATTATTATTATTATATTACTACATGTAATTCTTACCATCTTTGGCTCATTTGGGTATCCAACTGTGCACACTGGGGACATAGTAAGTATTCAGTCCTCTTTTTAAACTCAGGAATTTCCATTGTATCTTTCGAAGAAGAGCGACCATGTGTGTAGTAGTCTCCTGTTGGCGTCACAGGAATCTCTTGTCGTCCGGAGTCTAGTTCCCTTCCTCACTATTTTTTTTTTCACTGTAAATAGCATTTGTATCTTTATTATTGGGAAACACGAAACCTGTAGGATCATACAGCATCTACGGATTTGGAGGTAATCAGATTTGATCCAGGGGAGGGGAGGTTAACTCCACTTTTTCGGATCAAGACCCTTTCCGCACACAGGCAGACCCCTTGAAGGGTAGGATGCCTTGCATCTCTTATTTAGTTTAAATACTATCGATTGTACGTGTACTTCTCACCTGTACAAAATACTTAATACTGTAATTAAATACCTGAATCTTTAATTCAGGTATTTAATTAAATATTTAATTAAAATAAATATTTAATTAAAATAAATATTTAATTAAAATAAATATTTAATTAAAATACATATTTAATTAAATTAAATATTTAATTAAATTAAATATTTAATTAATTTAAATATTTAATTAAATTAAATACCTGAATCTTTGAATAAGGTATTTAATTAGAGAGTAGATAAACTCTCGAAACTCTTCAAAGGTATATCAAAGGTAGATAGATTTGGCTTATAAAACATCGATCGTGTTACCGAAGCTGATCAAATTTATTCTTTAATAGCTCCTGGAAAACCAGTCTGCACATTTCAAAATTAATATATTTCATTGATGTCAATGCTAAATATGAGCTGACCTAAGATAGGTAGGGGAGGATTAAGCTAAATTATATTACATTAATATTAACATTACCTGGAGTACACCTGGAGAGGGTTTCGGGGGCTAACTCCCCCGCAATAAGCCAATAGGGGTCCAGGAATGGTTATTAAATTTTATCAAAGGGGAGGATAGCTCAACCTCCTTGTATCAAGAGCCCTTCACTCTCAAGGTACCCCACGCCCCTGAAGGGATATACAATGAGATATTTCTAGGTGTATATATACCATGCGTTTTGTTATACTCTTGAAATTAGATTACAATGAGGCATTATTCACGTTTATTAAGTTAAATAAACTTATTCCAAATTATGGGTGTGTTGGTCGGGCAGCCCAGAGTCACTGCAGAAGTTGTACCTTAAACGTGTTTCATAGATATCGTGAATCATAGTGCTGAGAATCAGGGTTGGTATATCATGAGTATAGCTTCAATAATGATACACAACAAAGAATTACAAACTAAAACGTTTGTCATAAAGCATGCCCGAGGGTATGCACAGTTGCGTAGCATTGGGACTGGCAAGGTAGGATACCCAACTTTGCTACAGATACACACCCATGATAGCTGCATGATATTGTCAAGTGCAGATAAGCTTTTTACTGCGTCTATAAATAAATGGGTAGTGTTGAGGTAGAAGTTAGTGTAGTATCATGTGTCCTTGGTCGTCATGCGTAGTGAGGGGCCCCATGGTACTCTGATGAGCAGAGTTTTAGGGTAACTCTGTACAGAGCACAACCACCGCCTCGCATCCCAGTTTTTGTCCTTGTAGCACCTTATTAGCCTGTGTTACGCCTTCATATCGACCAAGATGGTACAGGTTAGTGTCGTCTGTGAATCAGCTAGTCAAATGTAACCTGTGTTGGCGTTTCAATGTCTTTTAAAAAAGTATTAAACTAAACTTGTAGGTTCTTATTCAAGGTTTCTGATAGTTAAGCATGACACTGCAAGTACACTAAGTATATTTTTGGTGGATAATTATTGTTGCCTTTCAATTCCAGATTTCAGTTAGTGAGATGGATGTTCCGGTGATGGAAGAGCTTCCTGTCATGAGAAGTATGTCTCCTTCGACTGTGTTCGGTGAAACGATTGAAATTGACTACAGTCAAACGCTAATAAAAGATCCAATAAAAACTGTGGAAATTACTCCCAGCGAAACTTCTCTCCTTCCTTGCGATAATGACAAGAAGAGGAAGAAAAAGTCTTCAGAGGTAAGGCAACCATTTTTTGAATGTATAGAGCCCTTCTGTCGTGTATTTCTAACAAATAATGCATTCATTTTACCAGACGCTTATTTAAAAACCCACAATATTTCCACAACGTGCGAGATGTGACGTCACGAAGTGGCAACTAATCAGAGAGCAAGTTTGTGAAACGTCATAGATGAAGAGCCAATGGGAGGCGGCGGTGTTGTAGTGTGTTGTGTATGGTTCAACCTTCGTTGATTCACAAGCAGGTGATGCGGATCATCTCCGGGTTTTCTGATATTATACGAGTATCTGCAAGGATACATTGCAAATAACGCTACATCGGGAATAAATAGACAATGGGGAATAGGGAAAGTGTTCCAAAAGGCTTGCCAAGACGAGGATAATAGTGTTAAAGTGATGTAAAACCCGGTGGTTACCATTCCTGTGTTTTTGTTTGTGACCGCATCGTTGCGAACATTCGTGTGCGAGGGAAATTATATATAGTATTACCTCTGGAAAACAAGGTACTGTCCAGCCAGGGTGTGAAGGCGTGTCCTTCTGGTGTAAAAGTGTTTGGAGTGTTCTAGATGATTCTGTATCACAGCTGGCCAATGTTTACCATGAGGCTCCGTTTTCTGTGATCTCTTAATGACCTCTTCAGGTCAAAAAAATATTTGATTTTACTTTATTGCCGCTCTTCAAGATACCCCAAAAGGATTTCTTTCTGCAAGAATGCATATACATATATATAAAAGTAATATTCTTGAGCACTGCTTCGTCTTGAGGGCGAGGCGGTGTACTAGCATTATGCAATACAGGTTTGGTCTAGTTCATGCTCCAATTTCCCTCAGAATTTGGTATTTTTGTCCCTACGTCTCCACAGACATGTATGTTGGACTTGGTTATATACATTATGCAGTACTGACATTTTGAGTGGTGTGAAGTAATGTGACAACTTATATAAGACTCGTAGCAGGAATGATGGCAGGTGATCTGGTTATATTGCTGTATTACCAGTGAAAGCCACTTAGTGCTTTAAGATTGTGGTGCATATAAGTAAATTGTCATTAAAACGAAACAGATTGTTATATTGCATATTGCCATTATAGATATACAAAGGTGACATTTATGATGACTTAACCTAGGGTATTTCAACAGTTTACCGAAATTATTAAAGTTCATTACAGTCCTCATATTGTTTGTCTCGTCCAAATGAATATGGTATATACTGTAAATTTCATGTGGCATGCAAAATTGACTTGTATTCATTCTTTCCACAATTTACAGTGTGGGGAAAATTAATATTAATTGCTTTCATACTACATGTTATATATCAGATCAAAATTTGTTTTTCCCTACAATGATATGAGAATGCAGAAGCATTGGGTGAGCTATGCCTTACACAATCATTCCCACTCTCGTAGCTCACAAACCTGTTTATGAAGCTACTCATAAGTATTGGTTTCACTGACTACTTGACAGTTATAATGCTCCATATAATACTCATATGCATTTACCAAACTAGCATTTTCCTCTATCCTTTCCAAGGTGGCTCAGTGGTAGCATTTTTTTTAGTAACCAAATGACCCGGATTCAATCCTGGGGCTGGTGAAGACTACAGTATAGGCAAGCCCTTATATCTGTTCACCCGTTATGTACGTACTTAGGTGTTAAGTCGACTGTTGTGGATTGCATAGCTATTGGGGATTACTTTAGTAGCATATCTAGGGCTGGGCCTTGAAATAAGCTGAGGTAGAATATTATTACATTCATTGGGGGAAGCACTAAACTCTTAGGGGTCATACATCACCTGGTAAAATGGGAGGCAATCAGGTTCAGTCTAAGGAGAGGTCAGGCCTAGTTCTTTGGATCAATAGCTGTATAACCCCTGTGGTTTAGCGCTTCTATTTGATTATAATAATAATAATAATTTGGATCAAGAGCCCCCTCACCTTCAAGGAATCTCCCTTGAAGGGCAAGATAGAATAACTTAGCCTATAAATTAGCTTGCAAATTCAATGATGTATATACAATAAAAGTGAATTTATCTGATTTTAAACTACTGTTTTGAGTTCTGTATTGGTTAGATAGTTTTAGCATCTTTACACTGCATTAAAAAGACTAAATTCAGTTCTCTTAATGTCTTCATAGGAAAAATTCTTAATGTGTATAGATGATTAACTTTGTCATCCCCTCAAAATGTTTTTCAATTCATTTATATCATGCATAGACCCAAACTGTGCCACAAAATCTAAATGTAATCTTTCCAGTGATATTCATAGTTGAAGTAGAATACTGTATAATTAACCTTGGAACTTCCTCTTTCTGTGATTCACTTATAGTTATTGATACAAGTTCTTCAGAACTTTGTTAATCATGTCTTGTGTCTTTTTTTTTTAATTTGATTTAAGCTGTATATTATTGTATTTACTTTATATGATTAGGACTTATGTTTTTCAGCAGTAACTTATATCTGCTGATTTTCTGACATGATATTCTCAAAATTTATGTTGGCATAATTTTTTTATTTCATTTAGCTTGTTGCTTTGGTTATAGAGATATTGAACAGCATCAGGGCCCTGTGGAATGCCACCTCTGACAGTCTCCATAAATTATTATTATAATCAAAAGAAGCTCTAAACCACAAGGGTTATAAAGCGCGTCTCCATAAATATTTCTCCCTATTTATATTTATTAATTCTGTACTAATATACCATATTTATGATTGCTTTTTTTCAAACTTCTCAGAAATCTTAAATTTTATCAGTGTTTTCTTGTTGGCCTTGTCAAACAATATTTTGTTGCTTAATGATGTTCTGTTTTTAAAATGGTAGTTCATGTTCAGTGTACGTATAGTACTTCGTTATTCGAGACCAACTCTCCAGGATATAACAATACCTCAAATATTTATGAATGTGATGGCATTTAAATGGAAAGTAGTTTTAACAGATTTAACTTGTCCAAATTATTTTATAAATTTGTGGATTATGAATTCACTAAATTTTTTTGCTATGAAAAGTGTCATTTTTACTTGCATTCAAATAAGACACATGCAGTACATAGGGTGTGGGTTGATGAAAAGTTAAATCACTTCTTGTTTCCTCGACATAAAATAGCCTATACATAGTATACAAGCATCGCGTATCCTGTTTCCTTGACATAAAATAGCCTATACATAGTATACAAGCATCTCGTATCCTATTTCTTTGACATAAAATAGCCTATACGTACATAGTATACAAGCATCTCGTATTTCCTTCAAAGTAAGTCATGGAACAGGTGGGGCTTGAACCCACAGCAGGTGATTCCTAAAGCTCTGAGGCCAGTGTGATAACCACTCAGTCAGCTGGTTATGGTTATAACACTGGCCTGTGAGTTTTAGGACTCACCTGCTATGGGTTTAAGCCCCACCTGTTCTGTGATCTGTTTGCAATTGTGTTACTACTATTTCATGAGTCACCTTTAAAATTATTTTTTTCAACATATTACACTGTAATCCATCATGGAATACTGCACAGTGCCATTTGGGCTCATTACTGATATCTTCAGGTACTGTTTTTGATATACATTTAGCATTCGACTTTTGTGTGCCATTTGTGTTATCTTTATTGTTTTTGAGGTAAAACTTTATGTTCAAATTACAAAATGCATCATTAAAGATTTGTAATAATTTCAATTACATAACTAAAACTCTCCAAACCAAACTCTGGTATAAATAATTGACTAGAGCATGATGTAGGTATAATTACAAAGTACTGCAGTTGTAGTTTTTTGGGAAAGCCCATATTACTTGCCTCTTAACTCTCATGAGACCCTAATTCATTGTACTGTAGAGCACTAAAAAAATTTTAACATTAATTTTCTATGTGAAGTTTGGTGCAGAGGAAGTAAGTTTATTCTGGTACTGGTACACATAAATACAGTTACATAAATTATCATACTTAGCAGCATATGTGTAGGATAACTCCCCAAAAATGTCAGTGACTTATTTCCACTGGGGTCCTTGAATTCCATTGGGGTCCCTGATTTCCATTGGGGAAGTTTTCATTGGGATGACATTTTGCTCTTTAGAGCTATCTTAAGACTTGATAAAGGACTACATACAGCAAAGCATGAAACAAAAACTAGCTCTGCACTTGTTTTTTTTTTTTCTTTATTATTGTTGGTAGTATGCCTTTGTATCCAGTTAATTTTGTGCAGTATACCCTAGAGTACTTTAAAATAATTTGCATTCAAAATTTAGAACCCTTTTCATATGAGGCAAAGTGTATGGCCAAATTGTGATTGATAATGATTGGGAAGGCAAGGTATGGCTGCAGAAGAACAAAAGTGGTTTTTATACTTAAGTACGTACTGTAATAATGCAAGGACGTAATAGGATGGATCAGAGGGTAATGTAGCAATTGTTACAGATTAGGAAGAAGGTTGGTAGGGATGCACAGTACTATTATCCTGTCATGAATACTTAAATCTGGTGTTTCTTAATAGTCCTTAGTCAGTAATATTTCCTTCCCATTTAAGGAAACCTGGTCAGATACTGAGCCATGAGGAAAGGGCAATGATCCCCAGAACCATTAACCAATGTATTGAATCCTGTAGGTAGTAAATTATCGTAAGGGTGGAAATGTAAATAACTAGTTCCTAGTAACATTATGATTTAAAATGAGAAATGGCTGTTTAGGTCAAACATGTTACTGAATATAATATTGACAAGTAATTAAAATACATAAATAGCAACAGGAAATTTTTATTAATGAAAGATTTTGCTCAAGATGAGTGATCTGGACCTAAAAGAATATGCTTCTAATTTTAAGTGGGAGTTAACACAGGTTCTGTTTGTAGGTGACAATGTTATAAATGATTGGGGGTGTACAGAAGAGATATGCAAAACACGTACAAAGTGTACACAAATTTTGACAGGTGTGATTGTAGCTTAAATATGCAAGTAAAATGAATAACTGCAAAAGTGAGTTTATTGATCTTCAATTTTCTAACGAATTGTACCTAAAGTTATAGTAAACAAAATAAAAACCGAGACCTCTCTGATGAAGAAGCTATTTCCCAAGACAGAGCTATATATCTGTTATACTTGTCATAACTTCTCCCTCCATTCTCATACCTAGCAAAAACGAATTTTGTGTAATCTTTTGCGAACGCTAAAATTTGTATTGTACGTATGTAATAAATACAAATTGCACTTATAGGAATATATTTAGACACCGTCTCTCCTTTGCAACAGTCTTTCACACACACACATTGAGGAAAGATTATATAGGTAGGAATGATGAGAGGTCAGATGCGGTGGTAGGTCAGCTTAACGGTCGGTCTCGATTGTCATCTAACCTCTGCTCGCACCTGACCTCTCCTCGCTCATTCTTATATAATCTCCTTGGTAGGGGCGGAGCCAAATGGGGACTTGTGGGCCTTTACCCCTAAAAATTCCCCTAAATAAAAAAAGTCTCTTAGCCCCTCCCTTCCAACCAGGTAGGCACCCATCATTCCCCCTCACCCCCAAAGTATTGAAATTCTGGCGCCTCCTCTGTTTCCCGGGTATACTGTATGGACTTGGAAAAAAAAAACTATTGAAGGGGCACGCAAAACAGTCTAAAGTTTCCTATAATGTAATTCGTGTTGTGTGTACAGACAGTTGATAACGAATGTTTAAAATTTGCATTCGTGAATGTGGTACCTAATGTGGACGCATAAAATCCAACCAAGAAAACTCAAAACAATGGATTCAAATTTGATAAATTCACATTTAGAAACGCTATAGGAAACTACTGATTTGTCAGTTACGTTGTATCCTTGGTAAGCGCTCACTTAGATTATGCTGCGTGGTTCTATCACCGTATTACATAATGGACATTAATGCTCTGGAAGACAAACAAGAGGATGACAAAGTTGATCCCATATATCTACGAGGGTATGCTAAAACACTGACTCGGCAATCTCTGGATGACAAGAATAGATAAAAGGATATAAGTAACGTACAAAAAAAATATCCAACAGGATAGGGCTTGCGGCAATGGATTCAAGTTGGAAAAAAATAGATTTAGAAAAGATTTAGGAAGGCACTGGTTTGGTAATAAGACTTGTGAATGAGTGGAACAAACACATGAGTAGAGTTATTAAAACAAAAACGTTGGGTAGCTTTAAAAATAGGTCAGACACAAGTACATGAGTGGATGTGGGGTGTGTGAGAGTTGGACATGCCCACCATGGGCCAGTAGGCCTGCTACATGCCTTTTCTTTACATTCTTATGAATAAAGTCATTGTAGTTAATACCCTGGGTAGCTTCAGAATTAGGGTGGATAAATACAAGTGAAAAGGGTTGGGCTGAGGACGTGCTTAGCATGGGCCATGCTCTAATCTAAGCTGGCTTAAACAGTATTTTTGCAGTGCCAGAAATTTCGATATAAAAACAAATGGCACATATATATCGACAGTTTTATGAAATAAAAAAACATTTTGCAATTGTAACTGACTTTATTTAAACAAAGTTTCCTATAACTGTAAATACGTAATACCTTTATTATAAATGTTTTGTTTAGCGAGGATAAATTTCAGTAACTTTCCCCTGGTAATGATACGAGAAGCAAATACGACGAACAAAGGCATGTACAATTATGTGGAATTCTTTACCGATGACGCTTATTTTGATAAAACCTGTTGCAGGAGTAAAACGTCATTAAAAGTATTCCATGTGCAGTAACTGCGTTTGACTCTTTAACCCCCCCCCCCACACACAATATTGACAGGTGTCTTTGACAACCAGTAACTACAGCAACAGGCCAAGTGATGAGTAATGACATTATCATCTCAAAGAAATTAAGTTTTTAATTTAATATCGGCAAAACTTTTTGCCGATACCTGTCACAAACTTGCGGTAGCATCATGAAAGGAACACGTATTTTAGACATACCCGAGTGTAAATGGCAACGCGATAGGAGCTTACATGAGCTAGCAGATATTATATTAATAGTATATAAAACCGACAATAAAGATACCTAAGTGTTACACATGTGTCTTATTCGTCCATCGGTTAGCATTGCTGCTTACTGTACTCTGTTGTACCCAAATCTTGATCATGTTTAGGTGAAAAAACGATACAATGAGCTTATGTTGGGGGTCTTTATGGAGTCCAAGTGGTGGCGGCGGAAGTAGTTGTTAAGGATATAGTCTTGATAGGTGGTGGATGTTTGTGACTGTTCCCTGTGGGGAAAGTGGGAGAGGAATGGATGGGTGGGGAGTTAGCCCATCACCGAGCCATACCTTTGACATAACCATTAGTCATAGGAGACTACCACCCCTTGAATGGAACATTAGCACCACCCTCAAGGTCACCTTCCCGACTTTCATATTGGATTCTGTGCCCCATGACTATTTGAAATATAAGCTGATTTGGAGTCATTTGGTTTTAAATGTGTAGGGATGAGTGTGATGTGGTAGTATATGTGTAGATGTAATAACTTTATATGAATTAACACAGAGGGTTATATATTGATCCAAGATAAAAGTAGACTAACCCCTAGGTATCTATTTACTAGACGAACGGTTGACAGTACTAGTGTTGATGAGGTACTGTGGGTGTAGGAATTGCAGTACTAACACAGATAGATGTGCTATGGGTGTACGTGTATGTATAGCAGTTTAGGTGTACTTTAGTAAAAGTATCAGAAGCGAGTGTAGGGATAGAGACAGGTGGAAGAATAGTGACAGCTATATCAGTAGGTGTGTAGACATGACAGTGCATGTATAGATGGTAATATTGTGTAAAAACAACAGTTTGGACAGGTATCTTGATTATACCGGTCACACTAGGTGCCTTGGGCGGTGATCTACCTCTTATTTATTTTTCTTCCCTATATCTAACTCCACTCACATTCACCATTCCCTCTACCTTTAACCCCATTTACAATACCATCAACCCCACTCCTATTCCCTGTATCATACATTCTATCAACCCCTCTGGAAATAAATGGTACAAAATACCGACAGGATGGAAAAGGAGACGTAGAATAATGTGATTCTTTATTGACAACGTTTCGCCCACACAGTGGGCTTTATCAAACAACGAACAGATCTGTTTGTGACTTGATAAGGCCAACTGTGTGGGCGAAATTGTCAATAAAGGATCATATACTGCATTAATGTCTCCTTTTTCACCCTACCCCCTCTATTCCCCACAACCAACACCCAGTTCACCATACCTCCCACACCCTGCACTTCACTCCTAATCCCACAACCTTCCACGTTCCCTTATACGCTCAGGGCTACCTCCTCCCCCATACCCTCCACCATGACATCACTTATACATGGCTTAATGGATGGAAGCGATTTCATCAATTATTTCACATTTTCCTTAATGGATGGATGTGGTTTCATCAGTTATTTCCCAACTTAAGATTGTTCCCGGAATGCGATATTTATCGGCAATCGTCAACCTAGTCTTAGTTATTATAAATCTGGTTATAACGATACTGTATATATATTCAGCACGTCGGCCCTTTCCTACCGAGGCAGGGTGACCCCCAAAAAAAAAAGACTTTCATCTGAGCGCCTCTTTGCAGAGGCGCTCAGATACGACAGTTCAGATGTCCCTCCAAACAGCCAATATCCCAAACCCCTCCTTTAAAGTGCAGGCATTGTACTTCCCATTTCCAGGACTCAAGTCCGGGTAACCGGTTTCCCTGAATCCCTTCACAAAATATTGCCCTGCTCATACTCCAACAGCTCGTCATCCCAAAAACCATTCGTCTCCATTCACTCCTAAACATGCTCACACACGGTTGCTGGAAGTCCAAGCCCCTCGCCTACAAACCTCCTTTACCCCCTCCAATCTTTTTGAGGACGACCCCTACCCCGCCTTCCTTCCTCTACAGATTTATACGCTCTCCGAGTCATTCTACTTTGTTCCATTCTCTCTAAATGACCAAACCACATCAACAACCCCTCTTCAGCCCTCTAATACTTCTAGTAACTCCACACCTCCTATGCAAAACCACAGGAGTTGAATGATAGCTCTAGGCTTTTCGTGTTACAATCAACACTTCAGGAGCTTGCAGTGTTGCAAAAATGAGCAAGAAGTCCAAGCAGATTAGTTCAGGGAAACGTTTGTTTAGGGGTAAGTTTATTTAGGTATAGGTATACAAATACAATTACACAAATTATCATACATAGTAACGTGTGTAAATTACCTAGTATAAACCCCTAAAAGTCAAAGTGACTTATTTCCATTGGGGTCCTTGATTAAGCATGTTACAGTGGTTACGAGTTATTTGCTGTAGAAGTTAGGGGATTTTTTCCAGAATTTTGGCAATATATCATTGTTAATGAAGTGGTAGTAGTGATGGTTACGGAGACTCAGTAGTGGTAGTGAGGGTGGTGGGAGCGTGTTACTCTTCGGGTCTTCCCCTCCTGCCGTCCACCACTAAAGGGAGGTAGTTTCGGTGGTAGTTGCTTTGGAGGTGCGTCCTATCCCTTTTTCCTCAGCCCATCATCTTAATCTCAGACAGCGTTTGACTCGTAAAGACAGTTAAACAGGGAACAGATGAAAGCGCCTTAAAAAGTTCGTCTCGTATAGTTTTTTTTCCCGCACTTAGTGGGTGCCCGTGTTCTGTTCGGGTTGAAGAACGTTGTATCTCCTTTATCTTTTATATATATATATATATATATATATATATATATATATATATATATATATATATATATATATATATATATATAAACCTTGGGGGTCCTCTAGTGCAAATTGTGGAGACCCATGGTCTCAGAGTTGATAAAAAGGCTTTGAGGGAAAATATTTGTATTTCTCCCTGAAGCCGTTTGAGTATTCTACTTCCCCCCCTTCCACCCCATCTTATAAATTTTCACATATAGGTATATTTCATTACACATAATATACATAAGGCTTAAAAGATACACTAATGGTACACAGATCGAGTTGATGGTACATAAACAGAGTATACAAGAGGTTCGAGGAATCCATTACAGGTACATATTGCAACGTGTTTTGTCAAAAATTGCATTATAAAAATCTCATCCAGCTCCTCAGAGCTGGGGCGCATACCCAGGATACAACAGTCATTACCCCCTGAATTGCAGCCCCAAGCCGCTGGAACAAGAAACTAGCTGCCCTGGGATCCTTAGTTGTCCTGATGAGTCTTTTGCCCAGTTCCTTAAGGAACTTGTATGCTCTTTGTCCATGTGGTATATTATAATTGGTTATTTTTATAGAGGACAGACCAACTAAACTTAACATAAGCCAGAAATTTTCTGAAAACATTTGTAAAAAAAAAATCACAGATTTTTATGGGAGCTAAAAGGATGGGTTTCCCTTCTATCCCAATATCGTTGTATGATTGGGATTTTTGTATTAGTGACCTAATAGGTAGTGAGCGCGTGGTCACTAAGCAACATGATACTAAGGAGCAGGTGGAGGTTGTAGAGGTGGGGGAGAAGGCGAAAGAGCACGACGTAGTAGAGGTTGTTAGATGGAGGCGGCGGCGAAGGTGATGGAGGGGGCGTAGGAGCAGGTGGTGGAGGTAAAGGTTGTAGGAGGTGAGTGTGCTGGGTGCGAGCAACAGTGACTCACAGGCTGCCTTCATTCCTCTAGGTGTCAACTGGGAGTAGTTGGTCTCTGCTTCCTTGCACTGTCAAATATGAAGATTCAGTGAACACTTGTTTTTCTCTCGGAATTTCAGTGATATTGTACCCTGAGTAAAAGTACTTATATTTTAAGTGATATGCGTAAGTTTGTGTTCTCAGTGAAAGTGAACATAATGTTCATTTGTGACAAGTGACGCAGTGTTTACTCTGTATGTCCTGTAAATGCTTAATATTCTTAGCGCTCAGATGAATGACACTCATCGTGAATGTCGTTACGCGGCGTGACAGGTAATCTCGTTCATTGGACATGCAACGTGTTGTTTGTACTGTGGATATGCTGTACGTTTACATTGGCCATACAATGTGTTTATATTGCGAATATGCTGTATAATGATTACATATGACGTTCAGTGTGACGTTTATATTGTTAATATGCTGCATAATGTTTACACTGGACATGCAGTGTGACGTTTATATTGCGAATATACTTCATAATGTTTACACTGGACATGCAGGATGCATACACTGGACGTATAGGATGTTTACACTTGGTGTACAGGATGCTTACACGCCCAGATGCCATAACAAATAACCCACAGATAGGAGAAAGAAACTTAGATGCTATATGTCTAGCAACTAGGAGGCCAAACATAACCAACAAACGTTCAGATATGTATGATTATCATTCGTGGTGTGAGAATGTTGGGGTGGGAGTGAGGGATTAAGGGTGAGCGATCTGTGGTAGCAGCTTCAGTTTCGCTGCGAAAGGCAGAGCAGGGGCAGGTCATATCATCAGTTGTTTTGATAGCTCTAGTTATCCAGCTCAGTAGTTTTCAAAATTTTTTGAAGTCAAGTAGCCTTTATATTAAAAAAAAAAAAGATCGGAATACTGATTAAAAGGTAACATTTAAATGATGAAGGTCAAATAGTTATAAAACACATATGCTACTTTACATAACATATGAAATGTACATATAGTTATATATTTTTTCTGAAATTCACACAAGTTTAAAAATGTCCAGTTAAAAAAAGAATCTACTGACCTATTTATAAAATAAATAATACCGATAAGTAAAAAAAAATAACATAAAGAAAAAAAACGAAGAGTGAGTACGGTAATTTTATAGCTGTTGATGGGATAATTTTACTAGGTCCTCAAAGAAATACATTTTTAATAACTTGGATGTTACTGTTTTTTACATGCCCCCACATACTATTGTGTTCCTTCAAATACGGTTATCCCCAGGTTCCATACATTCCTCCATGGTCACAGGAGGCCTGGTCTGGGACTGGGCCTCGGGGGCGGTGACCCCCCAAATTGACTCCAGGTAGACTCTTCGACAGCATGTCATGAGGAAAGAGGGGTTGAGGCAGGCAATGAGAGCATATCCGTGATCGGTTTCGAGTGTTTATTACTATAAAAGCCCAGCCTGCGACCAGACAAGGGCAAAGTTTCCAAGTGAAGTTAGATCAAGTTATGAGGTAGGCGCTCGTCATGCAGCAGGCCAAAATAGTGGGGAGCTCAGAATAATGCATATGATCGTAGGTGAGTTAACTAAGCAAGGAGGCAAGTGGGAAAGGGAAGTACTCGTAGGTGGGTTGCCTAAGCCAAGGAGAAAAGTAGAAGCAAGTACGCGTAGGTGGGTTGATTAGGCCAAGGAGGCAAGTGGGTGAGGTAAGAACTCATAGGTGGGCTGACAGGGGTAGGGTTGGTTGGACAGTCCACGAGTGGTAGTCAAGTAAGATTAAAGCAAAGGTGGGGTGAGGTATGTGACGGGAGGTGGTACTGAGTAGGTTGATATACAGTGGAAGTGAGTTTTTTATCAGTTTTCCCGTGTATACTTTTAAGCTCAACATAGGTATAGACTTTCTCTTCATAGTGATAAAGTGATTATTGGCATACACTTAGTGGACAATGGCAAGCAATTGTGGATGGGTTGTGCTACACCTGGTGCCCTTCACGCTCGTGCCCCAGCTGTAGGTTCATTCCAGGTTGCTGCTCTTCTTAACGTTTACACTGTGCTCCTGCACTCATCATCTGCTGATTTCTTTTAAGCTCTTTTTCTTTAAACAACAGAAAAGTAACATTTAATGTTACCATCTGTTCCTAGGTCCCGTGTTGGTTTCTGGTGTGGTATTTTTTTAGTAGATAGTTGATGTCTGCATTATTTTGGAGATTAATATGCATATCTACGATTATTGATGGTATACGTGGACTGCTCGTTCATTCAAGAACGCGGTGTTGGAAATACGAAGAAGGAATTGTCCAGGTGTGGGTAAAAAAAAACCGCAGGAGTCATTGGCCTTGCTGAGGTGCCACGGTTACAGCATTAGTCACTTGACCCTTAAATACACACTTTGCGTAACCCTTCAACATCTGCCTCATCATCTACCCTCTTTTTTTCTGTTATAGTTTAGTAGCAGTATGTTTATGGGCCCAATACAATTCTTAACACGTTAGTAACTGGTTCCTTAACTTCGGAACTGGCATGGAGGACTGGCGAGGTTTATGGCACGAGTGAATGAACACCTGCAGAGATCCTACTGTAGAACGCAGGCCATTGAACCGCTTGTCACCAACACATGTTTACCCACACGACCTAATGAAAAGTGAGAGCGGAATGAAAATACCTACATGTGTTTCAGTGATGCATATTTTCAGTTTATTGTTAGTTCAGAAAACTTACTTTCGTGTAGGGTGTATAATGACTCCACAAGGAAACACATATGCCAAACATTTCGTCACCTTCACATTCGCCACATGGTGGTACATAAGCCCAAACATCAGGTGAAAGTTTAAAGGAAGATTCATCATAGATAAGGTTAGGCTTTAAAGAATTCTACGGCATACTCGTGTGTGCATCGTCGACCATCAAGATGTATTTAATTCCATCGTATTGTGCATAATATAGGGAGAGTGATTATTCGTTTGAGAAACAAAATTGATAGTGAGACGGTAGCGTAGGTCACTAGTATCTCCTTCACTTTAAAGTACGGGTTACTGAAATATAATTACACAATGTCTTTGAAATAAAAATCCATTTATGAAATTTCATCGGGCTAGCTTGTTGTCATGTTTAATTGCTTGTCTTGATGCTTAGCTGTAAGTAACCAATTGAATATGTTAGACACGTGCTTTATTATTTGTTCATTTACATCCAATACACGTAGTTGTAGAGCAAACAATAATTCAACTAATGAGTATTCTATCAAGTTATCTCGAAAGACTACATTATCTGGTAGTGCGCATGGGCATATGTCTATTGGGTTACGCTTTATTTTTCGTGTGTATGGAGGAGTATCATAGGTGGTCTCTTTTTAACTTCACAAGTCAGAAGGTTTGCTCAAACCATTTACTCAGATTTGGGGATTTTTAGGGTGTTAGCTTTTGGTGCATCTCTCAAAAACGGTCATGTTAAATTCATAAAAAGTAATTATTAATTTATATCTAAAATCTCCAGTATTTCGTTAATTTAAATATTGGAGGAGGGAAAGGTAGTGTGGAAAGGAAAGAAGAAAAAAATAGTTTTTTCCCTTGCTTAACAAAAATCTTAGAAGTTATTAATTTTGCCTATGATAGCCGAAATAAAAAGTATAAATTTTGCTTTTGATAGCTTAATTAAAAGGTTTGAACTAGAAAACTTTCCGTCTTCTGATGATACTGTAGTTGCTTTATCTTATTTGGGAAGATTTAAATTTCTTTCAATTAAGTGAACATCAGATTCACTTTTTTTTAAACGAAGGACCAGCCAACCCAATTGTAAAACAAGGGTGGGGGTTAACCCCCACCCTATATAAAGTCGCTACGATAACTGTTAAGAGAGTATGTACTTACTATTTAGGCGATTCCCTATACTTTTGATATACCTTTGAAGAGTTTCGAGAGTTTCTCTACTCTCTGAGCCCGGCCATGGGCCAGGCTCGTCTGGTTCTTGCCTGGTCAACCAGGCTGTTCCTGCTGGAGGCCCGCTGCCCCACATATCCATCACCCCTAGTGTAACTATATTTCTTCCTTTATTTGGGAACTCAAGCATTTTGAAAATTATGGGCCTGACTGACTTATCTTCCTCTACCATATCATTAAATATTTGTTTTAATTTAGAATTATATACTATTTATTTATAGTTTAAAAGATTTGTACTCATTGACTGACTGCAAAATTATTCGATAATCTTTTGTTTGGAAGAAAGTTAGTTTCGAAATTTAAAGAACACTTTGCCAGGTATATCACGCAGCTCTCCTGGCAATAAGAATAAATACTTAACACACACACAAGAACATAAAATGTAAAATTTAATAACAAAATGAAAATTACTGTTGTGTATAAAACATACAAACACTTACACTAAGTTAAAATAACTC
Organism: Cherax destructor; assembly: GCA_009830355.1. Taxonomy (NCBI): domain Eukaryota; kingdom Metazoa; phylum Arthropoda; class Malacostraca; order Decapoda; family Parastacidae; genus Cherax; species Cherax destructor. Next base: position 16,028 of record WNWK01002010.1, on the reverse strand, counting down.
GTCAGTTAAAAGCTCTATTAGGCTGGCAATGCCAAAAGACACGCGTGTAGTCGATAGACTTTAAACCTAATAAATCAGCTAACCTTCAGTTTTGTACAGTAACTGTTGTACAGCATAGCGAGAGACGGTTCTATGTTAGTAAAGTTAATTTTTTTCTATACAAAGACTCATAATGCACGGCCCAGGCTATTTAAATAATTATGATAGTTTAACTTACCTGTAAGCGGACTCCAGAACCTGAAGTATCGTCTGCGTATCCATTATGTTCTTTCATAACACAAGTGGTCCTCGCTCTTAATCCACTAATGATACTAGTTTAATTTCCGGTGTTAATTACTCCACTTACTTTTGTCTGAGGGAAGTCTTCTTTTCACCACAATTCCATGATTAATGTATATATGTTATCACTATATACATTTTCCACGGATGCCTGGTTACAAGCTCTGGGGCACGTAGTTGAAATCAGTGATGCCCCGATATAACTTAAAACTCTGGGGAAGCTTGCTAACCTCACCGGTGCCGGAGACACTTAACTCGGGCAGGTGGTGGTTGCCTTACCAACGCCTAGATTTGAACTCTGGGGCAGGTGTTGCTCCCACATGTGCCCCGCTGTGAACTAACTCTGGCAGGAGTTGACCTCTCACCAGTGCCCGGCAATGAACTAACTATGGGGCAGCTGTTGACCCTTACCGGTCTCCGGATTTGAACTAAATGATGATCTGTTAGCATTTTTTATTACTTTATTTCATTTCGTAAATACCAGTTCTGTTTCTCTAAACCTTTAAAATTTCCTGTTCACCTTTTTTTATTATATAATATTAATTAAAATTTGTTATCTAATTTAAACTGTTATTCCCATAGTTATTCGGTGCAATGCCACGGCAGTTTGTTTACTTCAAACCGCATTTTGATGAGCGGCTGGGGTATTCACTCGTTACCTATAAGTTACGGTTAATTGGATTTTGATGTACAAGGTGTGGTGAAAGCGACAAGTTGTGGACAAAAGCACATATGTGCACTTATGACTTATTAAAAAAAACGTCTCGTCAATATAGGTAAAATTATCGTGAGATGGGGGTCGGGTGAAATAGTACTAGTAGGGAAGCGAGTATGTGGTTTATTTTATAATCCTTTATAAATATTCGGCTTATTTCCCACATTTCTTCTGTAAGAACCTATTACAATGTTCATGCAAAATTAAAATTGGTACAGGATGGTTAATGTTAAGTAACAGGTATTCAGACCTATTACACGATAATTATTTGATTTTTAAAATTAGTTGACATACAATAATGCACTCCTTTTAAGTGTATTGTGATATCTTGATTTATCTTTCTGAAAATTCGTATCTTCAAAATAGTTTCCATGAGTAATTAGCAGTTTTATATAAGACTAATTCTTACAGTTGTTTCTCTTGATTGTATTGCACTGAGCGCTAAACTCGTGTGGGTTATGCAGCGCAAGGAGTGGTCCTGGAGGCTCAAGCGGCAAGTGGTTTCCGTCCCCTCATCCTGGTCCAGTCACTGACCAGTATAATCATCTGTTGTACCGGGATACGCTTCTTTATTGCCTTCGTCAGAAAAAATCTGGCATGGCTCTTATGTTTTAAGTTGATGACTCGCTGGCGTACGAGGCTCTATAGTCTTGAGTTATGGCGATATCTATTAACATGTAAATGTGGTAGCTGTTAATGATGGTAAAGCAACCGTTGACTTATCGGTGTGACACTGCCACTTCTGCCTTTATTTTATTAATGGTATGCACTATGCAGTACCGACAAGTTGAAGAATAACACACAAGTATTGCCCATGTGTCTTAGTCTTCACTGCTGCTATTACTTCTGCTGTCGTTTTTCCTCCTTCCGATATTACATCTGACACTTAGGCACGCATTGCCTTCCACCTGAATTATTATTATTATTATTATAATCAAATAGAAGCGCTAAACCATCTTCCACCTGAAACATTATTCTTTCTTATACAACGAAATTTTAATAGTTGACACATTAGAAGCCATTGCCCTTAATTTACTGAGGAATAGTGCTCTGGTGCCAAGTTCACTGCCCTTGCCCTCACTTAGTAATTTATTCTTATTTGGAATTTAAGGTTGCGCTGCCAAGACGCCTACTGTTGGGAGATCACCAGACGGATTGGTTGCTCCTGGAGGTACAAGGTTAATGTCACCTAGTGCTAATCTGGGGATACAACCACTCATCCCCTTTCTCTCCCTCACCCCTTTACTCTTCCTAACCCTCTTCCGCAGCCTAACCCTCCTTACGTTCCTTCATCCTGTGGAGATACAGTCTAGACACAGCAGTCATACCACAGTCAATAAAAACTATGGATTTAGCCTCCACTCCACAAAGAAGGCAGTAAAGCAATTACAATAAACTATAGACCGATAGCTCTGACGTCACACATTACCAAAATCTTTTAAAGTGTTTTATGAAGTAAGACTGATAAACACATGGATTTACAACAATTTAACAACAATAGCAATTGCTGGACCATTATGACACGGTCTTAGATTTACAGGAAAACAAACAAAATTCTGACGTAATATCGCACAATAAGATAATGGTCACGACAGCCAGGGGGATGACGGGGTGGGTAATGAGAACCTTAGAAACAAGGAAAATAATGCCAATGGTGATACTTTTCATAGAATATTGTTCAGTGTTAACGGCCCCGTTCAGGGCAGGAGAAATATCAGAGCTGGAACAGAGATCGTTTAAGGCCCACATAGAGCCAGTAAAACATTTAAATAATCGGGAACGCCTAAAAGTCTTAAATATGTACACACTGGAGCGGAGGATCTCGAGAGACATGATAATATATACCTGGAAAATATTCGGGGGCCCGGTCCCAAATCTGCACACTGCCATAACATACTGGAGTGAGATATGGGAGGAAGTGCAAAGTAAACCAAGTGACAAGCAGGGGGTGCGGTGGGCACAATAAGGGAACACTATCAACATCAGTGGCCCAAGATTATTTAACATCCTACCAGAAGATAACAGAAACACTGAGGAAACAAGTATCTTCACCAGGTGACAGATCAACCAGGCTTTGATGGATATGTGGGGCAATGGGCATCCAGCAGCAACAGCCTGGTTGATTAGGCTAGCACCAAACGAGCCTGACCCATGGCCTGACTCCGGGAGTAGAAATACTTTTGAAACTCATCAAAGGTATATCAAAGGCACAAAATGCGGGCAAGTGGAATATTCTAACCAATACAACCCAAAGAGTAATAATGAACAAAGTCAAATTAGAGGCTTTCATCGTTTTCTTCTGTTCTTCAAGACGCAGTCCGCGCTGTATAACCCTTGTGGTTTAGCGCTTCTTTTGATTATAATAATAATAATAATAATAATGAAGACGCAGTACTCGCACAAATTATCTTTCTCATTTTCTTGTTCTACTTAGACAAAGACGTAAATCATAGCACCGTATCATTCTTTGCAGACGATACTAGAATTTCTACGAGTGGCACCCACTGAAACAATCTCCAAGCCGATATTAAACGAGGTCCTAAGTGGATACAGAAAACTATACGAGGACAAATTTTTGTTACTCTGCTTTGGACTTTTTTTTTTTTTTAAATTAAAAACTGGAACTGAATATAAAACTCAAACCAATCAACGGCGCAAAATTAATGAAAGGGGCGTTAAAATGACTATCAAAATGTTACATTCAAGTATCACAACAGCGTCACAAGGAATTCGATAGTAAAATGACCATTCAAAAATCTCACATTCAAGGTTTACAGTGTCTCAAAAAAAAAAAAAAGATAGACTAGAACATTCCAAACAAATGATGCCAAGTCACTGATAATAAACTTACCTTTGATGAGTTTCGAGAGCTTTTCTACTCCTGGAGCGCAGCCTTGAGCCAGACTTCTTGGTGCTTGCCTGGTCAGCCGGGCTGTTGCCGCTGGCAGCCCGCTGGCCCACGTATCCATCGCAGCCTGGTTGATCTGGCAATTGGTGCTGAAGTCACATGTTCTCTATAGACTGGAATATTACTGTACATTAACAGCTCCTTTAAGACAGGCAAAATTGCAGATCTGTAGAATGTACAGTGAACCTTCACTGCCTATATAAATTTAGTCAAGCTCATAAATTATTGAGGATGCTTGAGGTCCCTCGAACTGTACTTCTTGGAGCCCAGGCGAGAAAAATACATCATGATTTACACCTGGAAAATTCTGGAGGGATTGATCCTTAGTCTGCATAAGCCAGATCACACTTGGTAGTCGGTGCAAAAACCCCTATGAGAAGCAGGGTCCAATGAGTAGAGAGATAACTCGATAAGTTCAAAGGCACAAAGATTTTTCAACATTCTTCCTTCATATATATAAGGAAAAAGTGCTGAGAGACTCCTAGCCGTTTTCAAGAAAGAACTTGATAGATAAGCATGTCTTTGGAACAATCACCAGGTGCCAGATCAACCAGGCTGTGATGGATATGTGGGGCAGCGGGCCTCCAGCAGCAACAGCCTGATCGACCAGGCTAGCACCAGACGAGCCTGGCCCACGGCCGGGCTCCGGGAGTAGTAAGACTCGAAACTCATCAGAGGTATAAAGGTAAAGGTATATAATCTGCAGTGTGAACAGACTAACCGATGTTGTAGTACAGGCTTAGGCTTGCTTACAAGTAGTTCTGGCAGTTTGGCAAACACACACACATGATCGAACTAAATGGAAAGTAAGTTGTTACCTTTATCATGACTTTCGTGAACACTATGTGCTTCATTGTCCACTTATTGAGGAATAACTTATGTGATATGTCAAGGTATCTTATTAATGAAAATAATATATCAGACATATTAAACAACTACTATATACGCTTTCTCTCTGTTCACATTTGCAATCTCATTAATTTTGCAGCGTAAGTTGGGTAGTTTCATGAGCGTGAGTTACGTATGATTACGACGTTTATTTGGTTAAGATACCGGGTGGCTTTACTTTAAAAATATTTTAAGGGCACCATTTTCTTAAAAGAGAATACATAAAATAGAACTTTGTACTTATAAGAGAGAAAGAGTGAAGGTGGAACACTTAGGAGAAGAGATTGAAAGTGGGAACACTTACCTAAAAACGTTGAGTAGTCGAGTGAACAGTGTTGTGGTTGTTGGTGCCAAGAGGTGCAGCAGCTTAGTCTCAGATCTGTGTGTCATATACTGGTGATGGCTTTTGTGAGGTTGTAATTATTGGAAAGTTTTTTTTGGGGTTCTCTGGGAAAAGTTTACCAGTGTTTCTCTCCAAAACGTTTGCCAGGGAGGATTCTCCGGGAAACGTTTACTAAAGGGAGTTCTCTGGGAAACGTTTGTCGAATTGTTTTATGGGAAACGTTTACTAAAATGGTTCTCTAGGAAACATTTGCTAGAGGTGTTTTCTCTAAAACATTTACCAGAAGGGTTCTCTAGAAAAACTTTTATATGAGCGGATGTCCGGGAAACGTTTACCTCAGAAGCTCTTAGGGAAACGTTAAATTGGGTGAGCTTGAGAAGAAGTTAACAACTATTGCTTTGTTGATTTCTGCTCGATCTGAACAGAGCAAAAAATATATTTTCCAAAGTTAGGAAAAGTTTAGTTGAGCTATGTTCGCGACGGCACTGTTTTGGGGGATGACCAGGTGCTGTATAACCCTCCGGGTTTGGCACTTCCCCATTAATATAACTATTATAGTAATTTAAGAATGTGAAAGTGGTGGTTGTATGCGCATGGTGTCTCGGTATGTCATTATTATCAGCAAGGATCATGCAGTGGCTGGGAAATAGGAAACAGTTTCGATTCAGGGAAGGGGAGGTCAGGTTCAGTTCCTTGGATCAAGAGCCCTTCGAAGAGATTTTGGTATGCAAGATCCTTGGTGACCCGGTGTTTCCTAGATGTGCCTGTGTCAGTATATCTACCTGGAGGGTATTCCGGGGATCAACGCCCCCCACGGCCCGGTCCACGACCAGGCCTCCCGGTGGATCAAGGCCTGATCAACCAGGCTGTTACTGCTGGCCGCACGTTGTCCAACGTACGAACCACAGCCCGGCTGATCCGGCACCGGCTTTAAGTATCTGTCCAGCTCCCTCTTGAAGGCAGCCAGGGGCCTATTGGTAATTCCCCTTATACATGGTGGGAGGCTGTTGAACAGTCTTGGGTCCCGGACACTTATGGTGTTTTCTCTTAGTGTACCAATGGCGCCCCTACTTTTCATTGGGGGTATTTTGCACCGCCTGCCCAGTCTTTTACTAAAACTGAAGAGTTTCTTTAGTCTTTCACCATTCATGTTTTCGAAAGCTATTTTAATATTTGCCAGCAGTTTATAATATTCCCAAAGACTGATTTAAAATATCCTAAATTGATAATTTGTGTATATCCGTACTTCCATGTTTTACTCATTTTATATATATATATATATATATATATATATATATATATATATATATATATATATATATATATATATATATATATATATATATATATATATATATATATATATATATATATATATATATATATATATATATATATATATATATATATATATTTGCCTGGGAGAGGCCAGAGAAGATGTGGTAGTGGTAGCAGGAGAGGTGATGTAAGTGTGGGGTGTTTGCCAGGGCTTTGTGTGCCCCGTTACTGCTTCCCTGCTCTGCTCACCTCTGCATTGCACCGCAACCTTTGCTACAACTCACTCTGCTCCACTCCTTACCACCTGACTGAATTGCATCTAGTCTCTAACCCACGTTAGTCTATTCCTGTGATAAGTCGAACAAGCGATAGCCGTAACCGCAATATAGCATAATTTGTTGCAGAGTGAGAGTTTGTAGCCTGTGGTGCGTTGGTATCCACGTTAAAAGTGTTCGACGTCCCTTAATGAATTAGTAATCTGCACTAGTCAAGTTCTTCGTCAGAAACTAACAGGCGCAAACATTGTGGCACCCATGATAGTGGTGATGAGTAATGGCTGCTGTCCTCCTCCTTACTTTATCAGGAAGTTTCCTCATCCCAGTGTGCTTTCTCTTCTAGACCAGATGCTAATATATAAAAGCAATGTTAATGCCGATCCACACTCAGTGTGGCACAAAGAGGCAGCCTTTGTTCAGCATCCACCAACAGTGAAAGAAATTTATATATGGTACACCATTATACAATACGCTCCTTACCAGTGAACTGTGTTAAGCTTTATCGTGTGCTCCAGAGTCAAGATAAGTTTGGTGTAGCTTGCCACTTTTCCTTGCTGATACTGCAGGTTTTGCTATAGGAGGAGGATGGTGAGATGGCTTAACCAACATGCTGTCCTCACCTAGTCGGATTTGCCTAGTTGTTAGCGAAGGTTGATCCATAACTCCTGGTCCCGCACTATAGTTATTTACAAGGGTTGATTCATAATTCCTGGCCCCGTCGCTTTGCATTTATATACTGATTCTTTGCCTGTACTGTGGTCAAGACATTAATTAAAGGAAATATTTCTCCATGAGTGGCTTCATCGGTCCTAATGGCTGATGGGGCCACTCGTAGTAAAATGTTTTCTTTAATAAATGTCTTAAACTGTACTTAAATGTCTTTATCCAGAGCTTGTCAGCATCACCATACCATTTACAACCTGGCCTGTATTCTCGAAAGAGTGTATAGTGTTTACTTCTATCACCTCTTCGTCTGATGCGTACCAATATCTGAGGTGAGGTAACCAAGAGGGCAGTGTTGCTGTGTGTATATTACTGTGGGAGGATGTAGTCTTGGCAGCCAAGATGTAGGTGTCACTGTGGGAGGATGGTGTGGTGAGGTAAGGTGACAAAAGTGTCCCTTGCGACCCAAATAAATTCCGTATTTGAAAACTACCCACGATTCTGTAAGTGACCTTGAATGTGGATTACATAGTCACTGCATTGGTTGGTCTGACCTTGAAGTGTCAGGCCTGATTATACGCAATATTTAAAGTCAATACGTGGGGATGAATGAGCACAGGAATAGGCAGGGCAATACTGATATCATTATCTTTGTGGTGTTAAAAAAAAGGGGGGGGAGAGTGTTTCGGTCCTACATTCTCTGCCAGAATGTTGATTTTGGCACCAGAGCAGATTATTCCCCGTTTTTAGGTAGCTCTGGTTGACTGTGTTTAGCGCTTCTTTTTGATAATAATAATAATAATAATAATTATAATATAGTTTAGTTTCACTTTGATAAGTATTATTTATGCTTGTTTAACGCACCTCTTGGATAGCGTGGGACTTTAGTTTTATTTGTGGGAGATTGGTGTCAAATATGTTGCTTGCGTTCCTTTAAAATATAAACTTCATTTTATAGTTTTAAATCATCCTAGACAAATATTTATAGTAAGTTCGTACGTCATCTGCTATGAGTGTCAACAAATAGATAAGTATTTCAGCTCCTTTGTGTATCGTTGGCGACTTCGTAGTATAACAATATTTTCATTTTTATCTTTATGTTGATATCGCTTACAGATAACAATATATTATTTAGATCGATTTCGTTTATATTCATAGTTGCAATATTGATTAATATGTTCTTTAAATATTTAGACTGCTTTATATTTCGTCTACGCACTAAAATTAATGGCCACGCATGATTCTTTGTCTTGACGTGGGCGTCACACACCATTCTCATCGTAAAATATTTTCAGGAATAAATTATATAGTTGGTTATACTTGTTAGTCTATCAATGTGTTAGTTTTTAAAATAAAAAATTACTTTGAAAAAGTTAAGTGTTTGTGAAAAGTTTTGATAGTGCTGTAGAAGCTGCTTTTGTGAATCAGAAATTGTATCGATCTGTAGTGTAAGATGCAGGGTGTTATCTGATGACGATATAACCTATATGCATTGTGATATATTATAAGAGTAGACAAGAAAAATTACTCTAATCAAAAATAACCTTACTTGAAAATCAAATGTTAGTGCATTAGTAAACTTAAGTCGAAAATATTGTTCTTACACTAGAACATTGCGTAAGATTATGCATAGGCTATAACATTAGAAAAGAAACCTTGCACCGAGTGAGCGTACACGCTAGTGTATATTTACTAGTGGGAGGAACGTTTTTAGTAGTGTGTAGAAGAGTTGGGTCACCATGTTACTGTACGCTCGCAAGAAGTTCCTGCGTGATGAGCGTGTGCTGCAGCTTGTTCTGTTGCTGAGCCTGCTCCGTGGTGACCCCGACACCCTGCTAGGCCCCGGGGGCGGCTCACCACTAGCTGACCTCCCCCATGACCTCATCCTGGGTTCATCACTGGGCCACGCACGCCCCTCCTCACCCGTCATCATCGGCGCCGAGCTCCATCCCAAAAGCCTGGATCGCATCCTTGCGGACTACCAACGATCCGTCTTGGATGATCTGCACGCCTTGGGTCGCTACACGTCGCAGCAACAGGCTCATGTCCGCGACGTGCAGGCGTACCTGCTTAACTCGCACACCTCCCTCCCTTCCCCGCCCACCGCTGACACACCCGATCACCACCACCAGGCACCCACCTCGCCGCCCACCCAGCCCAATCACCTCTTGCCTGACCCACCACCACCAGACTACAACCTCTCTGATGACCTCACCCCGGAGGTTAGTTATTTTTAGGGTTCTCACCACAGTGACTCCTCTGTGATATATCTCATAAAACACATCATATATATATATATATATATATATATATATATATATATATATATATATATATATATATATATATATATATATTTATTTTTATTTTTTATTAACACATCGGCCGATTCCACCAAGGCAGGGTGGCCCGAAAAGAAAAACTTTCATCATCATTCACTCCATCACTGTCTTGCAGAAGGGTGCTTTACACTACAGTTATAAAACTGCAACATTAACACCCCTCCTTCAGAGTGCCGGCACTGTACTTCCCATCTCCAGAACTCAAGTCCGGCCTGCCGGTTTCCCTGAATCCCTTCATAAATGTTACTTTGCTCACACTCCAACAGCACGTCAAGTATTAAAAACATATGCCTCCATTCACTCCTATCAAATACGCTCACACATGCTTGCTGGAAGTCCAAGCCCTCGCACAAAAACTTCCTTTACCCCCTCCCTCCAACCTTTCCTAGGCCGACCCCTACCCCGCCTTCCCTCCACTACAGATTTATACACTCTCGAAGTCACTCTGTCTCGTTCCATTCTCTCTACATGTCCAAACCACCTCAACAACCCTCCTCAGCTCTCTGGACAATCGTTTTGGTAATCCCGCACCTCCTCCTAATTTCCAAACTCCGAATTCTCTGCATTATATTCACACCACACATTGACCTCAGACATGACATCTCCACTGCCTCCAGCCTTCTCCTCGTTGCAACATTCATCACCCATGCTTCACACCCATATAAGAGCGTTGGTATAACTATACTCTCATACATTCCCTTTTACTTCCATGGACAAGGTTCTTTGTCTCCACAGACTCGAAGTGCTCCACTCACCCTTTTCCCCTCATCAATTCTATGATTCACCTCATCCTTCATAGACCCATCCGCCGACATGTCCACTCCCAAATATCTGAATACATTCACCTCCTCCATACTCTCTCCCTCCAATCTGATATCCAATCTTTCGTCACCTATTCTTTTTGTTATCCTCATCACCTTACTCTTTCCTATATTCACTTTCAATTTTCTTCTTTTACACACCCTACCAAATTCATCCACCAACCTCTGCAGCTTCTCTTCAGAATCTCCCAAAAGCACAGTGTCATCAGCAAAAGCAACTGTGACAACTCCCACTTTGTATTTGCTTCTTTATATTTTAGCCCAACACCTCTTGCCAAGACCCTCGCATTCACTTCTCTTACAACCCCATCTATAAATATATTGAACAACCACGGTGACATCACACATCCTTGTCTAAGGCCCACTTTTACTGGAAATAGTCCCCTTCCCTCCTACACACTCTAACCTGAGCCTCACTATCCTCATAAAAACTCTTCACTGCTTTCAGTAACCTTCCTCCTATTCCATACACCTGCAACATCTGCCACATTGCCCCCTATCTACCCTATCATACGCCTTTTCCAAATCCATAAATGCCACAAAAACATCTTTACCCTTATCCAAATACTGTTCACCTATATGTTTCACTGTAAACACTTGGTCTACACCCTCCCTACCTTTCCTAAAGCCCCTTGTTCATCTGCTATCCTGCTTTCTGTTTTACTCTTAATTCTTTCAATAATAACTCTACCATACACTTTACCAGGTACACTCAACAGACTTATTCCCCTATAATTTTTGCACTCTCATTTGTCCCCTTTGCCTTTATACAAAGGAACAATACACGCTCTCTGCCAATCCCTAGGTACCTTACCTCTTCCATACATTTATTAAATAATAGCACCAACCACTCCAAAATTATATCCCCACCTGCTTTTAACATTTCTATCTTTATCCCATCAATCCCAGCTGCCTTACCCCTTTCATTCTACCCACTGCCTCACGAACTTCCCTACACCCACAACTGGCTCTTCCACACTCCTACAAGATGTTATTCCTCCTTGCCCTACACACGAAATCACAGCTTCCTGTCTTCATCAACATTTAACAAATCCTCAAAATATTCTCTCCATCTTCCCGATACCTCTAACTCTCCATTTAATAACTCTCCTCCTATTTTTAACTGTCAAATCCATTTGTTCTCTAGGCTTCCTCAACTTATTAATCTCATTCCAAAACTTTTTCTTATTTTCAACAAAATTTGCTGATAACATCTCACCCATCTCTCATCTGCTCTCTTTTACATTGCTTCACCACTCTTTTCTCTCCATATACTCTTCCTCCTTGCATCACTTCTACTTTGTAAAAACCTCTCATATGCTAACTTTTTCTCCTTACTACTCTCTTTACATCATCATTCCACCAATCGCTCCTCTTCCCTCCGCACCCACTCGCCTGTAACCACAAACTTCTGCTGAACACTCTAACACTACATTTTTAAATCTACCCCATACATTTTCGACCCATTGCCTACACTCTCACTAGCCCATCTATCCTCCAATAGTTGTTTATATCTTACCCTAACTGCCTCCTCTTTTAGTTTATAAACCTTCACCTCTCTTTTACTTACTGATTCTATTTTCCTTGTATCCCATCTACCTTTTACTCCCACTGTAGCTATAACTAAAAAGTGATCTGATATATCTGTAGCCCTCTATAAACATGTACATCCTGAAGTCTACTCAACAGTCTTTTATCTACCAATACATAGTCCAACAAACTACTGTCATTACGCCCTACATCATATCTTGTATACTTATTTATCCTCTTTTTCTTAAAATATGTATTACCTATAACTAAACCCCTTTCTATACAAAGTTCAATCAAAGGGCTCCCATTATCATTTACACCTGGCACCCCAAACTTACCTACTACACCCTCTCTGCATGTTTCTCCCACTTTAGCATTTAGGTCCCCTACCACAATTACTCTCTCATTTGGTTCAAAAGTTCCTATACATTCGCTTAACATCTCCCAAAATCTCTCTCTCTCCTCTACACTCCTCTCTTCTCCAGGTGCATACACGCTTATTATGACCCACTTTTCGCATCCGACCCTTATTTTAATCCACATAATCCTTGAATTTACACATTTATATTCCCTCTTTTCCTTCCATAACTGATCCTTCAACATTATTGCTACCCTTCCTTAGCTCTAACTCTCTCAGATACTCCTGACTTAATCCCATTTATTTCTCCCCACTGAAACTCGCCTACCCCTTCAGCTTTGTTTCGCTTAGGGCCAGGACATCCAACTTCTTTTCATTCATAACATCGGCAATCATCTCTTTCTTATCATCCGCACTACATCCACGCACATTCAGACAACCCAATTATATAAAGTTTTTCTTCTTCTCGTTTTTAGTAGATTTGTACAGGAGAAGGGGTTACTAGCCCATTGCTCCCGGCATCTTAGTCGCCTCATACGACACGCATGGCTTACGGAGGGAAGATTCTTTTCCACTTCCCCATGGACAATAGAGAAAATAAAAAGAACAAGAGCTATTAAGAAAAGAAGAAAACCTAGATGTGTGTATGTATATATATGCATGTGTATGCCAGTGTAGTGTGACCTAAAGTGTAAGTAGAAGTAGCTAGATATACCTGTTATCCAGCGTGTTTATGAGACAGAAAAAGACACCAGCAATCCTACCATCATGTAAAACAGTTTCAGGTTTCTGTTTCACAGTCACCTGGCAGGACGGTAGTACCTCCCTGGGTGGTTGCTGTCTACCAACCTACTATATATATATATATATATATATATATATATATATATATATATATATATATATATATATATATATATATATATATATATATATATATATATATATATATATATATATATATATTTATATATACACGCAATAACATCACGGTAAACAGGTTATATCACAATATGCAGAACAACCAGTGAATAGAATGGTGAACTTCCAATCGCTTTCGTGATTTCTCACATTATCAAGGAACTATGAGAGAGAAAGAAAATACAAATAGATACTACATACCAAATGCAGTAATTTTATTTTTATATATTGCATTATTTAGTATTCAATTTCAGATTGTACAATTTTTATGTTTAAAGATTAGTCTTGGTTCAATATTTATATTAAAATTAGAATATTTGAAGATAGAAGATTTAATTAAAATAGATGAGTTATAATAGTGGACAAAGCAGTTGGTAAAAAAAAGAATAATTGCCATTCAAATTATCTCACGTACAGTAAACGGTTTGCCTGTGATTTAGTTTTATTCCATCATATATCATGTTGGAATATAACACTTAAGTCTGCTGTATATGTAGTTTGAGTTTTCTCAAGTATGCTGCTCGTTTTCTATAAATCACATGTGACTAGGCGTGAACGTTATGCTCAATCCGGGCCCAGGGTTAGTTTTTTAGACTGAAAACATGACGCAATAGTCCTTTCATTCATATTTGATTTGCTTTAATTAATTGAGTTGAGAACTTTCGAAATAAAATGGTAAAATTACATTGGTACGATTTTATTACGATAGATATGGCATATTTACTTTAGCCGACATGAAATCTAGAGAATACCCTCTATTCATTATCTCTGATACTACCTTTCCAGCTCCCTCCCAACCCCGTGTATGTATTCACCTAATTGCGCATGCAGGGGTCGATCTGAGATCCTCTGTGGGTAAATATGTACTCACCTAATTGTGGTTGCAGGGGTCGAGACTCAGCTCCTGGCCCCGCCTCTTCGCTGTCCGCTACTGGGTCTGCTCTCCCTGCTCCATGAGCTTTATCATACCTTGTCTTAAAACTATGTATGGTTCCTGCCTCCACTATATCTTTCTCTAGACTATTCCACTTTCTGACTACTCTGTGGCTGAAGAAATGCTTCCTAACATCCCTTTGACTCATCTGAGTCTTCAGCTTCCAGATGTGTCCCCTTGTTTCTGTGTTCCCTCTGGAACATCATGTCACTGTCTACCTTGTCAATTCCCCGCAGTATTTTGTATGTCGTTATCATGTCTCCTCTGACCCTTCTTTCCTCCAGTGTTGTTAGTCCTATTTCCCTCAACCTTTCTTCACAGGACAGACCCCTGAGTTGTGGAACTAACCTTGTCGCAAACCTTTGCACTTTTTTCTAGTTTCTTTACGTGCTTGACCAGGTGTGGGTTCCAGACTGGTGCTGCATATTCTAGTATGGGCCTGACGTACACGGTGTACAGTGTCTTGAACGATTCCTTGTTAAGGTAACGGAACGCTAATCTTAGGTTTGCCAGTCGCCCATATGCTGCCGCAGTTATCTGGTTGATGTGTGCCTCCGGAGACGTGCTTGGCGTTATACTCACCCCAAGGTGTTTCTCCTTTGCCGAGGTTTGTAGCCTTTGTCCGCCTAGCCTGTACTCTGTCAGCGGTCTTCTTTGCCCTTCTCCGATCTTCATGACATTGCATTTGGTGGGATTGTATTCGAGAAGCCAGTTGCTAGACCAGATGTCAAGCTTGTCCAGGTCTGTTTGAAGTCCTGCTTGGTCCTCTTCCGATGTGATTCTCCTCATTAATTTCACATCATCTGCGAACAGAGACACTTCTGAGTCTATCCCGTCCGTCATGTCATTTACATATACCAAGAATAACACTGGTCCTAGGACTGACCCCTGCGGTACACCGCTCATCACAGGCGCCCTCTGTGATAGCTCATCATGCACCATGACCCGTTGTTGCCTCCCTGTGAGGTATTCCCTGATCCATTCCAGTGCCCTTCCTGTTATACATGCTTGTTTTTCCAACTTATTTACTAATCTCATGTGAGGAACTGTGTTGAAGGCCTTCCTGCAGTCCAGGAAAATGCAATCAACCCACCCTTCTCTCTCTTGCCTTACCTCTGTTACTTTATCATAGAACTCTAGGAGGTTTGTTACACAGGATTTGCCTTCCCGGAATCTACCTACCTGGAGTCTACCTGGAGAGAATTCCAGGGGCCAACGCCCCCACGGCCCGGTCCGTGACCAGGCCTCCTGTTGGACCAGAGCCTGATCAACCAGGCTGTTACTGCTGGCCGCACGCAGTCCAACGTACGAACCACAGCCCGGCTGGTCAGGTACCGACTTTAGGTGCCTGTCCAGTGCCTGCTTGAAGACAGCCAGGGGTTTGTTGGCAATCCCCCTGATGTATGCTGGGAGGCAGTTGAACAATCTTGGGCCCCTGACACTTATTGTGTTGTCCCTCAACGTGCTAGTGGCACCCCTGCTCTTCATTGGGGGGATGTTACATCGCCTGCCGAGTCTTTTGCTTTCGTGCTGTCTGGTGTTTATTATCCTGTTCAGCTCGAGGTGCTCCACTATTCTTTTCCTGATGATTTTCTCCAGGACTTTGCACACTATACACGTAAGTGACACTGGTCTATAGTTTAGTGCCCCTTTTCTGTCTCCTTTTTTAAAGATGGGGACTACGTTGGCCTTCTTCCATACCTCAGGTAGCTGCCCAGTTTCAATGGATGTGTTGAATATTATGGTAAGTGGCACACTCAGTACCTCAGCTCC